>JAPQWS010000170.1:1015000-1159535 GCA_028651295.1 Catharanthus roseus | reverse complement strand
AAATTCAAGACGACCAAACAGATTGGGTATCTCGTGTGAGTGAAAGCGGAAAGACATCTATCCCCTACTAAGATAATAGGTCTTAAATTTTATTTCCTGACTTTGGATTTGTTGTCAAAAGACTTTAGATAACTTGTACTGATTTTAACATTATTAATTTTGTCCTATGTTTTGTATTTGTTTTATGCTTAGGGTTTCAATTGGCCATATTAGTTTTGTTAAAATAGTCATAATACGCGAGTATGAGAAACACAATGTCATATATGCATCAAGTTTTTGCATAAAAGATCTATTTTGATTTTCCTTACTTTTGTTATGATTCGCCAAACCCATTAATTGTTATCCTCTTTTTATACAACTAATTTTTTTTGTTGCAGTTGTAAAAGTAAACGCCTATACTTGATGAGTATGTTAATTATAAGAAAGTGAGGACAAGATTAATCAGTTCCACTATAAATTTTTTTGAAAGTATATACGAGTAAAAAGAATAGGGACTGTCGGGTGGTCGGGCGCTCGAAGCTCGACCTTTTTATTCGATTTGGGCCAATTTTTTAGACCCGAAAGTAATTTGGTCCGAGCTTTGGCTTAGGCAACTCGGTCTGCTCATATATATTACTATTTATAATTTTTTATTATATTATACTATGTTATATGTATATTAAAATTATATATATTATGTTGTAATTATCTATTAACAATTGAGAAATAATTTAATAAATATTAAAATAGAATAAAATTTTGATTCATTTGAAAGAATTTCTTTTTATTGTTTTGTATATATATTACATATGTAATTGTTTGAATCTGTAATTTTATAAATGTATAATATAATAAGAAAATAGTTTGTAATAAAACTCTTTCACTACGTTTAAATTTTTGTTTCAACTTTTTTTTGAAAACATTATATTGGACAAGGCAAGCTCAAACATAGCCCGGACAAATATGAGTTGAGCTCTGACTCATTCTTCTATGGCCTGAATTATTCAGGCCGAGCTCATGCCAAGGGAGGCTCCGCGCATTAGGCTTGATTGATAGTCTTAACTAAAATTATAGTCTTCATTGACATTTATTACTTTGTACCAGGATTTCTCTTCTAGACAGTGGCTAGTAATCTAGGCAATAAAGATTTAATTAAGAGTTTCACAAGAATTTCTAGCTCGAACTCAGTTAACAATCTAAGCAAGAACTAGGTAATTTTAGTACACATTCAAAGATGTCCTGAAACTAGTTAGATGAATTCATAACTGAAAAAACAGCTTAAAGACCTATGTGATTCTATTTGAAGAGAGCAAGTGTTTGATGAATAAAAGTCTTTGCGAGAATGTAGGAGTCAGCTCGAGTAACTTCCCCGATTCTCTACTTGCTAGGTCGAACATCTCATAGCTCACCTATGGGACGGTCTTGCTAGTTAGCCACCTCCTCAGCTTGGCAGGTCCTTATTCAGGCTGGCACATAGCTTTCCCCTCACTAGATGAATCATCTTTCTACTTTCGAAAGTATGTATCTCTTAGATGTCAACAGTTACTACTATCTAAGCATTACTTAAAGAATGTATCGATACTTTTTCACAAGTCATAATATTGACTTGAAATTTTGAAGTAGTAACTTTATAGAAGTTCTCATTGTCTATTTGTTTTGAGTTTTTTACTAATACTTGTGTACATTGTAAAAAAAAAGCAAAAACTTAGTTGACTTTGATAACGTCTATACTCTTTCATCACTTTTCTTTTTCGGTTCTTTTACTTAATTTTTAGTTTTTGTTAATATGTATACTTATTAAAGGAAAAAATCATGCATGTAATGCTTATAGTTTTTGCTTCAAATAGTTCCCTTCTTACTTGTTTTCTGAACTTCATCTTTATTATATCACTTATTAATCTAGTTTTATGTTGATACAGTGTTTGCCCCCCGAAATCGCTCAAGGAGTTAAAGGTTTAGTGCTTCAAGAAATTACGTTGGAGGACTTAAGTCAAACTTTTTGGACAGTGACATTATCTGAGTACAATGGCAAGGTTGCTTTTTGTAAGGGATGGCCAGAGTTTTCAAAAGATATGAACCTTGAAATCGGGGACGCTCTAGTGTTTTATTACATCAAGAAAGGTCATTTCTTTGTCCTAGCATTTGACAGTGACAGATGTGAAAAAAAATACACTCCTAGAAGACATCCATCATCTAATAGAAGTCTAGAAATAAATGCAAACGATATATCAAATTGAGATGAAGATGGAAAGCATAAGCAGCATTGCATGGATGAAGAATGCGTGTTGATGATAAATCGAGATGATGGCTACCATCAAAGTGACTACAACAAGTGTGTACTTTATGATTTTCCATGCTTTGAAATGCCACAAACTGCATGTACTACGAGTGTAACTAGGAAGGGTAGGGATGGAAGTTCCAAGGATAAGAATCCTAGTGAAACAACAATCCTAAATGACAGGAGTGCTATTAATTTGGCACTTATTGCTAATGTGTCACGGAGTTTGGCCATGGGTTCCCAAAGTCCTCCTAAGACAAGTAAGCGAAAAATTAGGTGAGCAACTTTGTGTTTCACTAATAATCGAAAAAGTATTATTTATCCATTCGAAATGTTTTTGCCTTTCTTCATTAAATCACTAGTGCGTTGTATTATATTATAATCAAGCAGCTCTCGTATTATATGCTTTCTGTTGAGGCTCAGAAATCTTCACTTCTTGGTAAAATGCCGATTTGAAGTATGCATTTGTTTATTGTTACTTAGACTATTTGATGGATATAGATTTCTCCTAAAAATTACTTCACATATTTTAGATTATTGATATTATTTTGCTTATATGCATAAATGTATCAATTCATTGTAATCTACTGAATTTATATCTTTAGTTTCTTTTTTACAAGAATTCAAAATAATTGCCGAGGAGAAACTATAGATTTGATGAATTGGAGCAATTGAGTATCTTGATGATTATTGCCCTAATTTGTACACCATAAATTATATTTTTTTTCTTATTCTTGATCTCTGCATTTAATGTTTTGGTTTTCTTCACTTTTGGTTGTAACATATATATTTTTAATTTTCTAATCTTATCATATATACATGGTTTTATACATGTAGACAATGCGACTAATATGCCAAAGGATGATATTGTTGAGAAGAAAAAACTATCAACTTCTTGTGGTGTAAAGAGAGGCATTGATTTCATTTCTAAGTACTATTCATTTACATTTATTTCTAACTTGAAATATGTCTAATGTGGAGCGATATTCATTCATTTATATTTTGGCTCATTTTCCTTTAGTTTTGTTTTCATTTTCTTCACTCCTGTATTCTAATATCTACCTTTTCACTTGTAAGAAATCGATTCTTTCTAAATCTAGGAGAACTTGTCTTTTTTAGCCTTATAATTTTGCTACAATGCAGATGAATTGACATCTGTGAGAATGGTGGGTAGAAATACTTCTGAATTTGCACAAATGAACGAAGGTAATTTATAAATTTATTCATCTGTAAGAATTTATACTTTGATTGAGCAATAAACTTCAATTGTTATGTGCATGTTGTCTCTAATTTATATTGTTTAGGTTGGTAAACATGAATTTTTCTTAATTTGGATCTATTCATTTAATCTTTTGGTTTTTCTGATTTCGGTTTACATTTATATTTTTTTTTATTATTGTATGTTACTGGTTTTACATGCAAGGCGAAGGAGCTAGGATATCAAAGAATGATATAGTAGACAAGACAGAACAAATATCTGACTATTGTAGAAGGAGATGTATATGAATCTCATTGTGGATTATATTCATTTATGTCTACATCTAAACTAAAATATATATCCAATTTGGAGCAATATTTATTTACTTCACATTTAGCTCCCTTTTCTTTAGGATTGAGTTGCTTCCTTCAAAATCTTAATGAACTTGTCTTTTCTATCCTCATAGTTTCCACTAAAATGTAGGTTGGTCGCCACTTACGAAAGAAAAGGGAGACAGTTACGCAAATTTGCACAAATAAACAAAGGTAATTCAAAAATTTATGTGACTAGAAGTCTTTGTTTATTAATGTTCAATTATCATATATTATCCCCATTTATCTTTCACATTTACGTTAGAGGAGTTTTCTATTATGTTTTTTATTCTTTTTTATCTTATTATATGTACATGGTTTGACATAAAGGTAAAGAAACTAAGATTTCGAAGAATGATATTGTTAAGATGAGAAAACAAACATCTTCTCGAAGTGGAAAGAGAATTATACATGGATATGATTTTTGGGATACTATTCATTTTTCCAACATCTAAATTGAAATATATTACCAATGTGGAATAATATTCATTCACTTTCCTTCTTTTTAATTTTTTTATTCAATTCATCATTTTAGTGAACTCAAATTTTCACCAAGTATGCACTTGTTTATTTCTAAATTTGGATTAAGTTTTTTCTTATTAGCCTCATAATTTCCTCAAAAAAATAGGTCAACCGCTAACTATGAGAGAGCAGGGAAGACAATTCTTTCGCAGCTACACTAGGGAACAATGGTAATTCGAAAACTTATGCAATTGGAGGAGTTGATGTTAATTGAGTAATGTAGTTGACTTTATATATGTTATCTATTTGTACATTGTAGGCTAATAAATATGTTGTTTTTTTTTTCCCCGATACTTGGATGCATTCGTTCAATGTTTTTAATTTATTTATTTTCAATTTTTACATTTACACTTTTAAAATTTTTCAATATTTTCGTATGTACATGATTTTATAGGTGGACAAAGCAACAAAGATGCCAAAATGGTATGATTGGGGAAAGAAAATTACGATCCCCTCATGTTCAAAAGAGGAGCATGTATCTCTTTTATAGATACCATTCATTTACTATTCATTGTTTTTTAATCTAAGTAGGAATATATTCCCAATGTGAAGCACTATTCATTCACTTCCCTTTGAGCCCCCTTTCCTTCTTTTTTATTTTTTATATCCACTCCAAGATTTTATTGTCTTTACCTTAAATGCAGATCCACTCCATAATTTCTCTTAAATGCAGATCAATTGCCATCTATGAGAGAGGAGGTAGGCGGTTTTTTTTGCGGTTGCACTAAACAAAGTGGTTAAGATAACGCCCAGTTGATCCTATTTATGTGCCCTCATCAACTCGTCAACACCGTCACTTGTCCGGCGAAGACAAATGGTGGTTATTTAATTAAAGTATGTTTCTCTAAAAATTTTTTAATGTTTGCAAATATGGTCCATTTCATTGCAATATCGCAAGTAACTATCTTTATAGTATTTGTCTTGCTTTCATTCTCTTTTTTTCGATTTTTTAACAATCAACTATATCTATGCATCTTTAATGTACTTTCCTCTATAGTAGTCTAGATATATAAATCTCATCGATATGCATGTCTCTTTTTATTATATAACGTTTACCGATTTGAGCAAGAGCCTCTCTTGGGAGAAGAGATTTCTTTGGTTTTTGTTTGGGGGGAGGGGTGGGGCTTCGTGCCTTTTATGACATTGTTCTCAGTTATTTCATATAACTTACTTTTTAGATTATTTTAGATTATAAATTGTTATTGAGTTTTTACCAATTCTTAATTTTATATTATTTTATCTTTAAAAAATATGGAAAAGAATTTTTTAAAATCTACTCAGGAAGTGCATTTTCAAAACTGTTTTTGCTTAAGAATTATGTTGAATAAAAAATATTATACAGTTTTTTCTTTTAAAGAAAAGTTTGCCAAAATCACTTTTTTCAATGGCTGAAGAAAGCTCTAGTAATTGAAAATATATTATATATCTGCTTCCAATTGCTGGATTCTATTACCCACATAGTACTTAGATTGTTGTACTTCTATTTTCCTACGAAATTCTCTTAATTTTGTAGTGGACATGAGGCAGAAAGAAAAAACTTCTCATCAGTTGTTAACTTTGCAATCCTTGTTCTTTTAAAAGTTTTCTTACTTTTATTCTCATTTCTCTATCTCTGTATAGAATTTGCCAAGTAGCTTGCCATCAATTACATTTGAAAATGGTATCGGTGAGGCATCCATCATTCTTCGAGATCCAAGAGGAAAAGCATGGAAGAGCACTTATCACGAGAAACATGGTCTTCGTTCTCTGGAAACTTCTTGGCCAGTCATCAATGTAGAAAATAACATTCAACCTGGAGATCGTTTGGTAATTAGCCCGGTAGATTCAAGGAGCAATGAGTATAAGTTCGATATTGTTCGCAATCTAGTTGGAAATTAAAAGTGTCATTTTTCAAGACTCGTGAGACACAACAAGTGAACTAGTATCTACTTGTGAGTTAGATGGGAAAAATGTCGTTCCCTCCTAGAAATGAAGCATATTTTGAGTTGATTACTTTTTGCACATAGCAAAAAAGCTTTCTATACTTTTCCGATTGTGCATGTAACTCGCTGGAGTCAAAGCAGTGAGATGGCTTTATTTATCTTTAAATAACTAGATTGTATGGAGCATTGATAGAGTTTTGAAAGTTAATTTAGGGAAATTTTGCTATACAAAAAAAATATTAATTACTTAATGTCTTGTTCTAGGTAAGGTTAATGACGAGTTTGAATTATAACATTTATTCTTTAAAAACTAAGGGAGATGTTTATAAGAGATTGAGTGCTACTGTAGAGTAACCTTGATGGATTATATTTTTCAAGGTGTAATATATTTCGGTTATTTCAAAAGAAAAGACGAAAGTTAAAATTTGACACCACTTATAAATACTCCATCCTCTGTCCCAAGCTTTAAATCAGCTATTCTTGTGCAGTTGTTATTGCCAAAAGTTACACAATTATTTCCTATATTAAAGCAGCAATCACGATTTGAAATTTTTTTTGAGAGAAAAGATGAAATCTTTTCATTACTATCTACCTAATTAGAGAAGAAAAATGAACAGTCAAATATATAAGGTCATAAGTTTTTTTAACTTGTACTAAGTTTCGTTTCGATTTTGAAAATCTACAAACGAGAGGCAAGCATAGTTAGCCAACTATGTTGTTTTGTTACTCATCAAATACAGTGACTGTTGTATCCTTTAAGCTATCACTGACGAACGAGGATTACTAACCTCATGGCTAGAAGTCTCCACCTATAGCACATCTAAGTAGAAAGAGTTTACCTTCACTAGACCGTCAACTCATACCTTAATCATAGAGTACAGTCCATATTGTGATGTGATCGGTTATGTTTCTTTTCCTTTATAGTTATTTATAGGAAACCTCTATCACGGCGTCATATACTTTATTTGCTCCAAACATATACTTCTATAATAGTCATGAGAAGATCTCATTGACTTAAGGTACAGTCAGGAGACTATCATACAATAACCTTTAATTCAGTGGCATACCCAACTCCATTGATCGATTAAGAACAAGATAACTTGAATTTTAAGTAAAAATATTCTGCATATTACTGTGAAACATGATATAACTTGTGGATTACCTTATGTGTTATATATATATACATATATAAAGAAAGTACAATCCAAGCAAATAATTACAAACACCATTTTATTTATTCTAAACAACATAATTTTACATGATGTACTCTAAATGTTCATACTTATCTCATGGAGTGACCCTGAAATAAATACTTAGAGACTTATTCCTAGGGTCCTGATTCTCAGATTATCCCAGAAAATCGCAAGGGACGATTCCCATAGAAGCCATCATACAAGTAATCCATCTTGACTAAGTTAATTTATCCAAAATATAGAGTACATTGGTCCTTTGACGAGAGATTTTCTTTCATAGCATATCTTTTTAGACCAACTTCAAGTTTTGCTAGACCGCCAAATCATAATCAAACCATAATGCAATCATCTACGATGTAGTTTTGATAATCGTAGTTTCTCTCCTTTATAGTATCTTTGTGGAAATTGTCATCAATGATTCCAGTTCCATATACTCCAAGTACACTTACACAATCAATCATGAGAAAGATACTCATTGACCTAAGGTAAGTCATCCATGAAAGAAACTACCACAATGATCTTTTACTTGATAGCATCTTCAACCGCATCAACTAACCAAGAACAAGATTACCTATATCATGTGTAACAAAATTCCACACCTTATAAATACAACCTATCACGTGGATTTTCTACTTAATTATATATGGGAGCTTATGTAGTAAATATGCCAGACTCAAAACTGGATAAACAAAAATGATTCTTGTATTGTATTCCGAAATACTACATAGATAATATTAGGTCATACATCTCAACAGGATGTATCTTCTCTTAAAAAGTTTGGATCTACATTTAAATCTTGAAGAAAGTGATATGTTAGACTCAATTGGCATAATTTTAACATTTTCAGATACCATTTATAGAACTTTTCAAATTGAGATCCTTAATAGAGACAAGCTTATATTTGTAGGGACAAAATTGAAATTAAACTTGTCTAGTTATATTAAAAGCCCCGTTGAATATTATTTGTCACGCACCAACAAAAATAGTCCTTGGATATAAAATTTTGAAAAGAAAAACTTTTTAGCTGTAGAGTGTAGAGCCAATATAGCTAATCCTCGTTATAAATGGGCAAAAATTTTTTTTACCTAAAATTGTAATAGATTTCCCACCCCAACTCCTAATCCCTGAAAAAAAAAAATGAAATACCACTCTCAATCTGACCATTTTTGTTGAATATTTGCTAAAACAAATTATAAAGAGTGTGTTTTATTCTTTCCTGAATTCGTTGAAGTAAAGTCTGTTTAGAAAAAAAAAAAAAAAAGTAAAGTCTATTTAATAATATGCATTGACAAAAATGATCAGCAATAAATTTTCACAATTCACATCCTATTCCATATTTCTTGATCATTCTCGGCACTGAAAAAATAAGTTATTTTGATGATAAATAACAAAAATAATGAATTTAAATTTACTTTGGGACAAAACCAGCATATTTAATGGATCAAAGACCACGTGTGAAGGGCACATTTGTGGTCGGGCAACCAAGAATTTGCTTTGCAAGAATTTTTAAGGTTTTCAACACATTTTTAGGCTCTTTCTTTTTCTTCAAATTCCATCCTACTTAAGAATCTCCAAACGTTTGTCTTAAGTCACTAGCTAGGGGTATTAATGAAAAAATATGAATGATATTAGAGTAAATGTCATATTTAGTCCTCAACATTTGTTTCGCTCTCAAGTATGGTCCTAATATTTATTTTTAATTTCATGGTCTTCAACATGTGTTCGAACTCCATGAATGGTCCTTTTTTCTTCAAATTTTGTCAAACTTAACAATCTGTAAATGTTTATGATATATTCAATCTCATATAGTGTGGTAAAAAAAATAAAATTATAAATACAGAACAAAAATAACATAAAAAGAACATAATCTTTCATTCACCCTCAAATTCTAACTGTATTAGTGTCATGAAAGCTTGTATTGTCTTTTGTAACTGTATTAGCATACTTAATTTATTAATTGTATTAATGTCCAAAAACTAATAAGTCTAGCATGTTTTATGCACGATCTAATTCCAACTATAAAAGAGTGTTTCCTTGCTTTGAACACGATTTTGTGATCAACACATGCATAATAATGCCTATAAAGGCTATTTACGAGATATGAAATATCAAAGATGACTTGATAAAATTAAATGTTAGAGATCATACCTTAGAATGAAATAAATGTAGGAGACTAAATATGACATTTATTCTAGTGACTTCAGACAAATTTTGGAAATCGTTAAATTTGACGGAATTTGAAGAAAAGGACAAAACAAGGAATTTGAAAATGTATTCAGTACTTTAAAAGTTAAAAATAAATGTAGGGGACGTATTTGATATCAACAAAGTGGAGTTTGTTTCAAGAATTCAGCATCAAAACTCAGAACCCTTCTTCTTCAGCGTCTTGTGAGTTTTATTACGATGCTGAAATCGACATTTTCGCCCAAAATTTTAACTACCTTTGCCCCCAAAACCAAGCCTCCAAGGATTTCAAGAGTAGTAATCAATACACTAACGCAGTGCTCACAAACTGTTCGCCGGAATGCCACAACCACCAACTTCTAATTGACGATGACCCGCGAATCTTTAACTATATTCAGATTCTTTGTAAAGAGATTATAGCTACCCCGTGTTTTAACCCCAATAAACCTCTTGAAACGGTGTTTTTTTGGTAGTGGAACGCCTTCTTTGTTCCCGCCAAGACTGGTTTCTTTGGTTCTTGAATCATTAAGTTCGAAATTTGGGGGTGTGTTTGGATGCTAAGATGTCGATGGAAATGGACCCTGGCACATTTGATGCTGGGAAGTTGAATGAGATGATGAAGTTAGGAGTTAATAGAGTGCCTTTGGGAGTGCAGGCTTTTCAAGAGGATTTGTTAAAGGCTTGCGGGAGAGCTCATGGTGTCAAAGAGGTTTATGAGGCTTTTGAGATTCTGATATCTTGTGAGGTTGAAAATTGGAGTATGGACATTATATCTTCTCTTCCTCATCAAACTTTGCAAATGTGGGAGGAGACTTTGAGACTCACTATCCAGGCACAACCTCCTCACGTCTCAGTTTATGATTTGCAAGTGGAACGAGACACCAAATTTGGAGTACTGTAAGTTTATAAGATTGTAGCTTCTGGATTCAAATTTGGTTACAAAATGCATTTCTTTTAACTTCGATGAAGCTGATCAATGGTATTATAAAATTGTTCATAACGTTCTGTTTCTGTTGTGGGAATCTGGTTTTCCATATCTTAGATGTGTAGGTTGAGGATTCCTCAATAGAACATTTCACCTGGGACTGATGGGATGATTGAACATTTAAGAACAAGTAGCAAGTGAGACCCTGTATAGCTTCAAGCTTTTCTTTGCTTATTATTATTTGTCTCTTTGCAGTTATACTCCAGGTCAGTTCCCTCTTCCTTCTGAGAATCAGTCTGTTGAGTTCTACAAAATGGCCTCAAGAATGCTGACAGATGCTGGTTATGATCATTATGAGATCAGTAGTTACTGCAAAAGTGGTTATGAATGCAAACACAATCTTACATACTGGAAGAACAAACCATTTTATGGTTTTGGACTTGGATCTGCAAGTTATGTAAATGGAACCCGCTTTTCTAGGCCAAGGAAATTGAAAGACTTCATGGCATATTTACAGAATCTGGAGGATGGAAAGTTAAAACTTGAGGATATTAGTATTAATGCTAAAGACTTGGCAATGGATGTTATCTTTTTTTATTAGCTTTTTGATATTCGAAAATTGATTTGGTTTCGGAGATTTCCTGAACAAGGATGAGAGTACTGTAGAGCTCACTAATGTCGATGATTTTGTGTTCTCTGGGAAACCGATGCAGCTTCAGAGGTGAAAGCAGCATTTGTGGCTGCTCCTCGACAGCGATGGCGCCCTTCCGTAATATTTGTTGTCATTCAAAGATGGTCGAGATGGCGGCAGCGTTGGCAAGTAGGAAATGAGAAAGATAAAGATGGGCCGTATCCGCCTAAAGATGGTCCAGGAGTCCGTTGGTATTAAGGATTAATATTCAAATCCTCTTAATGACGGTAATGATATTTCAACCTCTTCAATATAGAGGAATGATTGATTCTTTGTACGCACTATAGCCTTAGTTTGTAGGACCGCTTAGTTACCATGATTTATATTCTCTATATCTGCATCGGTTAATCTGACATGTTTTGGTGTGGGTGACACATTTTGTCCTTCATTATATGTATGTGTATATGAATTGTGTATACATTCGAATTTATATAAGCATATCATATAATGCAAGATAGGTACATTTGAAATGGAGAATCGTGAAACTACCCAAGCTCGATGAGCAGAAGAAATATGACCAATTTTTTAACCAAGTTATGTGTTACAACATTTGTATTTATACGAACATGACTAACTATCAGAAAAGAAACTAGATTACAACATTATGCTAACATGGTTTATAGATACCTTGTGTAAAGTCACTCTTTATAGATCGATTCACGTGATGTTCTTGAATAGTGTGCCAGATCGTGCTAGATGGGGATTGTTATTTGAAACCCTTTTTACACAATACAATACCCAAACACCCCATTCTTTCCAATTCCTCCTTTTCCCTCTACAATTCCCACCCAAAATTTTATCTCAGAAAAGTTAAAATTCAAAGGAACAATTTTGAGCTAGTTTGATAAAATATACAGGAAGACATGAACTTAACAAAGGTGCTCGGAAAACATTAGTTTTGAGATAAATTGAATTTGAAAATAAATTTTTTGATTAAAAAAATAAATTTTTTTTAAAAAATTTTTTATAAAAAAAATCAGCTTGTCCTTGTGTTGAACTAGGGGAAAACCGGTCATCCCCTAGCGACCGACAATGACGAGGTGCGATTTGGTTATTCGACAATGTAATTTTTCAATACTTCCAATTCCTCATTTTCTTCTTAATCGGTTTAACATTCGGACTACTTAGTTGTTTTCAATTTATTGATATTGCTATAAATTTTCAACTCGGTGGCCATTGATTTCTCTTTCTTCTTCCAACTCGAGAAGAATGGTCGACGTGAGCGACGACGTCTTGTGTTGTTTTGCTAAAGCAATTTCTAGAGCCACCTAGTGTTATACATGATATGAATGATGAACAACTTTTATGGAGAGCTTCAATGAGTCCAAAGATTAAAGAATTTCCATTTAATAAGTTGCGTAAAAGGTGCCAGCAACACTTGAACTTTCCCCTTCCTCTATTTTTGTACCCAATTTAAAAAAATATTGATTTTAATACTTTAACATTAAAAAGTTATCCAATTTGACACTTTCGTCTAATTTCAGTGTGACTTTTTGACGGACCAAGGATAATTCAGTCAAAATACAAATCGCTCAAATCAAATCCTATTCTTCCCCCCTCATCTGTCTTCTTCCTCTTAGTTCTTGGCTGCCGCAGAGAGTACCGGCCGGGGGACATAACTAGGGGGTGGCTCGAGCGGGCTCGAGCCCTCCCCCCCCTCAAAATTTTAAAACTTTAGAAATTATGAATTTTTTACATTCAAGCCCCCTCATCAATTTTTTTTAATAGAGCTCCAAAATTCTAGCAAAATTTTTATTGTTCTTCAGGCCCCCAACTTTTTTATCTTAGTTCCGCCACTTCTACTAGCTGCCACTAACCATCAGAACTCTGCAACAAATCACCACCTCTATGTCAAATCTCCAATCCCAAACCACTCCCTACTACAACTTTACAAAGGTAGACGGGTACCATACAAGAAAATCCAAACCACGATCGGCCACTATAGAAATTAGGCCAATAGAAATTACGAGTGAGATGAAGAAAGAAAAAAGAAGAAAAAAAACCAATAACACATACAAGATCTACAACATTACATCACCGTAAATTATATAAATGGTTGTTGGTGTGACACATAAATCTTGAAAGAGGAATACAAAATGTTAAGATTCATTATTGTTTGTTCATCAATTGAAATTAATAGCAACTACCTTAAGAATGTTATGCTCATGGCGGGAGCAACAACAACAAGGAGGAGCTTAAAGCTAAAGAAGCGAGAGATGTCGGGGAAAACCCTATGCTAAATCTCTTCAATTTCTCCAAAAACTCTTCAATTTTGTCAAATTAAAATAGCTTCGAGCTCAATGAGCTTGCGGTCATCATCATTATCATGGGTTTCCAACAAAATAAATTGTTCGAGAGAGCAAGGTACAATTTGACAAGAACATGCCGAAAGGTGCAGAACGTGGCTCGGGCGGTGGGCGGCAAAATTAAAAATCTGCAAAGGAAGTAAAACGACACTACAAGATCCTTGTTGAAAATTTGAAATTAATTGAATCTGCCTCATGTGCATATATTCCCAAACTACAAGTGCAGCGCTAGCTTTCATTTCGGAGAAGAAGATAAAAGAAAAAATATAAAACGATTTAATTTAGCTCTTATTTTTTATTTTGACTTAATTACCCTTGGTCCAATAGAATTTAATGTGAAATTAGACGAAAGTGATAAATTTGATGACTTTTTAAAGTTAAAGGGATCGACAATTTTTAGTTTGAGTGCTAAAATAGAGAAAACGGGAAAGTTTAGGTGTTTGTGGCACTTTTTACTCAATACAGTTCCTAAAGTTGCTTTTATGTTCTTATTTAGAGGGCTAGTTTTATTAGCGCCATTATGGGAGAAATTCTTTGAAGGTCATCAAGGTTTTACTCAACTTATGTTCATTCAAATCCTTCATATAACAGATCATTAGAACCTCCAAAATCTGTCTTCTAGGTCGAAGAATTCCTAACAAGATAGGTTAATTCTGGTTAGGTACATAGGTAGGCAACCGGAGCATCTTCTAGACTACCCTGGCCAGCCGTCAAGAGATGACTGGTTCTCCTCTGGTTCAGTGCAAGGGCAGGCCGATTATTACAAAAACTTCATTTATTTGGGGATGATTTTTGGTTGTTTTTGAAGATATTAATAAGTAAAAATGAAGAACTACACTTAATCACCCTATAGTTTAAGACTCCAAGTAAATAATGATGAATTTACTCCCCTAAGATGTTCCATTAGTTGTGTAAGAGTAGGCTCGGAGACCATAAGGGCCTTGTGCTTTCTTGCCTTCATTTGTTTCAAAGTTTTGGTCACCTCTTCTAAGGTGAAAGGTGTATCTAGAGAAAGAATCTCCTTGTTTGATAAGACTCAATTAATCGTACTGTTCTAGAATACACAACTGGAATATTTAGAAGAGTAAATTAATTCAAAATAATGGAGAATAGTACTACTTTCAATCCCGGAGGGGTCAGTTATTTCGGCGCCATAGGAGTTAGTGATTGAGGTGATGAAATTTGTCTTCAGTCTTTGTAAAGCCTTTTGTAGAAGAAAATTGTTTCCTATTTCTTTTTTATAGCCTATCTACTCTGGACCGGGTCTTCCAATAATCTTCTTCCAAGGACAGGAACTTATCTATCTCCAACTTAAGTTTCACCCTTTCTGCTTTAGACCAAGAAGCATATGAAAAAAGGCTATCAATCTTTTGCTTTGTCTATTTCATTATGACTGGCGAATACCCATACTTCTTGCTCCATTCAAGGAGATGATCCAGCCTCGATAAAAAATTAGTTCTCATAGAGTTAGCAGTAGAATTGGGCTCAGGGATCCAAAGCTTATAAAAATTCAGAACATTCATCTTCTTTTATCTAGTGGGGTTTGAAACGCTTCAGTCTAGGTTTTCTTCCTATAGAAGAAGCAGTAGTGTGAGAAAGATAAAATATAGAGTACAAGATGGTCAGAATGATTTACCGAAGTAGCATGTACAATACATGTGGGCAAGATTGGGAGAAAGAGAGAGCAAGTCATCTATCTAAGTGGGCTCGTATATGGTCATTTGCATTATTG
Organism: Catharanthus roseus; assembly: GCA_028651295.1. Taxonomy (NCBI): domain Eukaryota; kingdom Viridiplantae; phylum Streptophyta; class Magnoliopsida; order Gentianales; family Apocynaceae; genus Catharanthus; species Catharanthus roseus. The sequence goes on along the minus strand of JAPQWS010000170.1, from coordinate 1,144,234 downwards.
GGCCCGTTCTAGGTGAATTTTGGGCCCTCAACGCCGAAATAAAAAAGGATCAAATTGGAAAGAGCGCTACAAAAGTTTTCAATTTGCCAAAATATTTCTCGCTCTTTATTTTTTTCATGTAAAGACAAAATTTTGTTGAAACAACATGCAAGAAGCTAGGGTAAATCAAAGAGAGGCTGTAAATGATGCAAGAGATCCCATGAAAAGCACTTATGTTTAGGTTTAGGGTTTCCATAAAATCTAGTAAAGCGGAAATAAATAGAATTGGATAAAATAATAGAAACATCTATATGATAAGAAGCATAACTCGATAAAGAAACTCAGTGAATCATTATTCCAAAGGAGTCCAAGACCTCCATAGAGGTCAATCCTATCATAAAAAAACCACAATCAAAGCCCGAAGGAAGTCTAGTATATTCCATTTTATTTTTAAGGCATTTAGTCTCAGTCTCAATAAGGTTGTGTAGTGCTCTAATTGCGCGAGTGCTGCCTAGCCTTGGTAATTCCAGCAAAGGATACTCATTGAGCTTGGCATAGCTGAACATCAGCTGCCACTGTTGGTAAATGAGTAGTAATAGAATCAAAGTCTTCGACTTGTTTAGAAGGTCATTGACATCTAATGGTGTGTCTTTTGCAGCACACTTCATAGGGAGAGGTTTGGTTTTTCCTTCAATATTTTCAACAAATGCAAAGAGTGCCCTAGATGTTGATTTGTTTCTGGGGCCCACAAGATGGGCCATCTTCTTAAATGTGGAAGCCCTTTTGTTACTCAAGCCTCTAGTTATCAACTTTGGCTTCCTCATTTTCATGTATCTTGACACTTCTTTTACGACCTACATAATTGACAAGAAGTTTTTTGTTCCAAGTAAAGTGAGTTAAATAAATAATTATCATCAAAATGTGAATTAAGATTCCAAATAGTAGGGAGGAGGGGAATGTAATTCTAATATGCATAATATAAATTAAATGAAGAATTAACAAAATTAATAAAAAGGAATTAGAGGGAGCATGTGATACCCCAATCCCTGCCACTAGGCCAACTGCGGCTGAGTAAGGTATCTGCGTGCCTCTCAGCACTAGACTATAAGTCCCAAAATAAAGAAAGCCCAACCCTGGGGCAACACTAAAAATATATACACAAAGTATGCAGCAGAAAAAACTTAAATAAACCTGTTACCACTAGTTCGTCCCAAATACAAGATTTAAAAAAAACTTCTTAAAACTGTTGCGATACAAAATAATAGTCTTATACCAACAAAACCCTATAATAATATAAACAGAAGAACCTTACACCTGGCCCGAGTCTGAGAAAAACAAAACATAATACATGACAACCAGAACATAAACATGTCCTTCCCGGAGAAACATGGTCCAAGATTCCATGCCCGCAACTTCAACGACTTATCGTACCTCTGTTTGTCCTGGGTTGATCTGAGAAGAAAACATGAAATGGAAAACGTGATCGCGAACGCTCAGTGAGTCCACGTGTGTGTATGCGTCTCAATGATTTCTTTGAAATAATGATGATGTAATTTCACGAAACCATTTTTATGCAATATACTAAGAAACATGTTATTTTAACAATACTAGTGCTTGAACCGGAATAAGGGTTTCAAGCGCAGTTTGAGAAGTCTAAGCGAATAAAGACACATCAGCGTAGCTTCTACACCCGAATGCAAAGAAACATGCAATGCTACAATCGGGCTCGTCGGACAAGGTCCGAATCCCAAAACTAGGTCATCGGAAACAAGTCCGGCATCTCGTAGTGAATACTAGCCCAACATTATACGAGCGCTCGATTACCAAACAACCGCTCTCCCCAAAACTGGTCCAAACATCAAGCTGCAGACTTCTGGGGCACCTACTAGGTCTGTCCTGGGACCAACCTCGGTGTCGAGTCCTTCCTGACTCTTCACTAGGCGGTCGAACCCCACCGCAGAGCATGATGCGGTGTTCACGTAAATCGATTGGGCCACACCCTCCGCGGTCTACGCCCCTCTTCAAGTGGATCCACTCTCTTGAGTCTAAATCGTCCACGCCATCGGAAGAGGCCCTCGTACAGGGGACTAGCCATGTACAGTGCAATCCTCTGACGCTTCTGAACACAAGATCATAAACAGAACTGTAATTATGGTCGGAATGGGGTTTTCATATGTGTTTACAATAGAAAGGCCATATGTTCGGCCAACAGGTCGGAGTCAAGTCATGAATACTTTCAGAGAAAAAGCCCCATCCGCGATTCACCACATGCTTATGCAACCACACACATGTATGCCAGATTTATACTCATGCACGTCAAAACAGTGTAGCTTTTCAAAACTAGAACATTTTCCAACCTATAAATCTTTCCAGAAAAACTTGTATACGGCCAAAACCTGTTTCACAACAATTATAAACCGTTTTGAAAAGGCCACACCTATATGGAGCACGGCTCCTATGCATTGGCTAAGAAAATAGATAACACATTGTGGAGAACATCTCCGAAAAATATACTAAACTGTAACATGCGGAACGTAGTAAATATTTTATAACAGTTTCAGGAAACATGCCTTACAAGGCCTGTAATATTTGCAAATATTAGAAAACAAGGTTTTGTGGAACTCACCTGGATATGGCTCATGTGCTATAGTCCTACAAACACAATACCAACAAATATTTAAGTACAAATTCACATGTTTCTAGTTGTCTCCAAAAATATAAAACATGATAACTTTTTACAAATCTAGGATATAACTGCACGTATACTAATCTAATGAGCGTACACTTCTTATCCTATCATACTAAAATCATATAAACCTACTAGTGATACCAAATATATATATATAAATATATATATATCAACGCCATATACAAAAATTAGGTGTATATGTATATATATCAAGATTAGTTACGCAAGTCAAGTGTACTAAAATTATACATACAAACCATAAGTGTTAACATCATTTCCTAGGGTCATTTGTAAAAATACATATCAAATTTATGAATGCCAAAACGAGTTACAAAAGTTATATATAAAAATATATATAAAAAGTTATGTACTAAAATATATAGACAAACAAGACTTTATTTACTAAAATTATTTATATAAAGAGAAAATCCCACATATACTAAAAAAATTATATATATACACATATTTACCAACTATATATATTAAAATCATTTGCAACGATTATACATACCATAAACATGTATATATTTATATAAAGTTATACATATTAAAATTATTTACAACAATCATACATATATATATATTAAGACTTCGTATCCTACAATTAGGTATAAATCCCCATGCATGCAAATATATAGATATATATATAAATACAAAGGTTATATATTTAAATTGCACATATAAACATATATCTAAGGTATATAAATACTAAAACTAGACATGCAAAAATATATATACTACATATATATTTGAGGACGTAAATAATTATGTGTACTAAATGTATATATATATATATAAAAGAAAATACTTTAAAATTATTTACCCAAAATTTAGGTATATAAATATATAAACCATTTTAGGTAAAAGGATTATACCAAGAAAAATTAAACAAATAAGTTTATATAAAATTAAATAAGAGAAATCAACACAAAAATAAAAAATTAAACAACTCTTAACAAAATTACACTATTACTAAGTGACTAAGAAAAAGATGGGGCAAGACACACAAAAGAATCAAAATAGCAAAAGAAAGGGGAAAAAAACGGAAAAGGAAAAAAAAAGAAAAAAAAAACGGCAGGAAGGGGAAAAAAACAGAAAAAGACAACAAGTACAATAAGGGGAAAAAAGGGAAAAAAATAGAAACAAAAGAAAAGAAATTACCTACTGCTGCTACTGGGAACCGTGAGGAGGAGGAGAGAAAAAAAAATTTGAGCAACATTCTCTCTCCTCATAACCCATATATATAGGCTACCCCAATATGCATGCAAGATGCCAAGTGGCACTTCATGCTTGACAAGTGGCCAATGTTTTTTTAAACCACCATAAAATCTAATAATAATAAATAAATAAAAAAAAATAATAAAATCATAATTAATAATAATTAAAAAAATGGTATTTCTCCACAAAAAGAAAATACACCACTTTAACTCTATATAAGACTACCGAGTATTTTAAACCGCTAAAAAAAATTACGTAACATAAACTCTTAGGCTAGACCCCGACTACTACGTTAACGTCACTCACAATCTCAAGATTGCCCGAGGTGCTTAACGAGGCGTTACAGAGCATTAGCCAGAATTAATGAAAGGGGAGTCTTTAGAAGACAAAATTTCATACAAAATCTAGTTGGTTTGGTTATATCAATAAACCCAATTTTGGCTGAAATACAAGTTACAATATGGGCTGGTGAAATTTTGAGCCCCTGGGCCTAGTTATATCTGAGAAATGGGCATCTATCATCAAATTCTCATCCTTAGCAGTTCAGAGGCTTCTTGCCTTCTAGTGCCCTATTACCTCAGCTATTTTTTCCCTTTCTACTCATTGTTTGCTTTCACCTTTAACTATAAAAGAAATCATATTATTTTTCAAAATTAACAAAAAAAGAGAAATCTCCAAATTGCTGAGAAAAAATATATGAGCACTCAAGAACATCTCTAACATATCTTCTCATAACTATCTACTATTTTTGTTTAACACTTCATCATTTATAGTTTACGATTTATCTTTCATTCTATATAATTTATTGGGATTTATGCCAAAAATCACTACTCTTTATGTAATATTTACGGAATACAATAAGAAGATTTATTTGTGAAATTAAGTCTTGAGTTTGTGATTATATTAACTTACAAAAGTCCTAGGTAACTTAAAGAGACAGTCCAAGTGACGGGTCGTGCTTCAAAGTAAGGTGTAGACTACGGTCATTTAAATTACAAGAAAGTAGAAAATTTCTTGGCCATTTGATGGATTTGGCATGCTATCAAGTAAAAGTCATTGTATAATAATTTCCTAAATGAGATGACTTACCTTAGGTTGATGAGTGTCTTTCTCATGACTAATTTCGCAAGTATACCTTGAGTATATAGAATTGGATAATATGATGTTAGTTTCTAGAAATGGACTATAAAAAAAAGAAGCTAAAGTCTTCCCTTGTTACGGTGTGAGCTATTGCCTTATGCGAATTGTATGGGTTGGAGATCTAGTACAGCCATGGCTTGTCTACTTAGATGTCCTGTAGGTGAAGGCCTCTATTAATGGGACCAATGTACTTTTTATGCTATGTAGATGAACCTAGTTAGTTAAGACAGACTTTTATATTTGTTTATATGAGAATCACCTCTTGTGATTAACTGTGATAATCTAGAATCCAAGGCCTTGTCATATGAGACTCTCGTGTTACCTTAAGGGTCGCTCCCTGGGAAAGCAAAAACATTATAGAGGTCGGGTTATCAGACTAGAGGTTTAAGGATGGTAGATTTCATTGAGCAAGGTGCTAGTCCACTTTATCATATACTCAATGATGGGTGCAAACATATAGGGGCAATATAGTCTTTTTAAACTTGTAGGGAAAATATGTTGTTTCCTAGTTTTGTACTTGGGGTCAATGTTTTCCATATTTTGATAAATGGAAATGTTTAAAATGACACATGAAGCTATCTAAAGGAAGGACATTTCGATCATTTTATAAGCCAAGTTACAAATAGTCTTTTAGTCCCCTAAGTAGCTCATAAAACCTTAATCATTATCTATTAATCACATTGCAAAAGCTATGAGAATAAATTTAGTAGATATTTATTAATCATACTCTTAAATTATTTATTTATTCAACAAAGGGTATGAATTAATAAAGAAGAGATTAGTTTATTTAGTTGGGCTCTAGCATTTTATTTAATTAAATTGGGCTATGCAATTAAATAAGTTGGGCATGTAATTAATATGTTTTAATTATTCAATTAAAAGACCAATGAATTAATTATATTTGACTTATAGAAATATGGATGAGTTTGGAGTTGACCAAAGTCAAAGGCCCGAACCCTTGGCCATGAGGGAGCGAGTCGAAACCCTAGAGCCTTTTAGCTTAGGATGGCTAACCACTTTAGTAGTCCCTTAATTGTTAAGGAATCTCCTAATTTACATGTCATGGAATTATTTAGGAGTATCTTACTTTTACTAGGATTAAAGTTTCTAACTAGATATTTTGAGATCACATCGGAGATATACTTTCCTAGTTATAGAATGATTCTTAATCCTAATTACGAAGAGAATTAGTATTCCAATTGGACTAGCCCTAGCTGAAAAGTGGGATAGTTCCTCTAAGATTTTCGGCCACATAACCTAATTCCAACCTCGTAAAAAGTCAAAGGTAAAAGGAAAGACCTTATCAAGGAAGGAGGCACCACTGCCATTCCGGCCACGTCAATTCCCTCTAGGAGATAATTTTCTCTTCATATTTTCTTTATCTATTGATTGGAATTATCCTCTTGTTTTCACTAGACAAACTTTGGTGAGGTTTGAGAATACTTGGGAAGACTAAGAGTGAGTAGTTCGTTCCTTCATATGAAGGAGTAGAACGCTCTAAGGACTTGATCTAAAAAATCTCAAAAGTTCGATCGATGAACAATTCAAGAAGTTTTTGAACATACAATGCCTACATAACCCAATAAAAGGATTTTAAATCCTAGAGGTAATCTTTTGAACCATATTGATCTTTGTTTTTCAATTCCTTTGAATTTCCAATGTACCAATCCTCTCTTCAATAATTTAATTTATTAAGAAATTTAAACTTTTCTAGCTCGTGCTCGGGACACATGTTAATATGGATTAAATTTCTAATTAAGATTAAATAATTTCTTGTAATTTTTTTAGATTTAATAATATTTGTTAGATTTAAACTACTAAACATTTTATATTTTATATATAGAAATATGTGCTTCGAGGGACATAAGCAAAATCATAAAACTACTACAAAAAGATTGTTATAAAGAATGTGCATTAAAAGCTGCATAAGAGCATTTGACTCATATCTAAACATTACAGTTTCCTTCCACAGAATTGAAGTCGTCTAAAATTTTTTTAACCATTCAATATCTTGCTCAAAATAAAAGTCGGAACTATCTAATGTGTGCGCCAATATGCATAAAATATATTATTTATAAATAAAATATACCATATATGATCGGGTATGTGTATTTAATAAATCTTATAAAATCTAAAAGCCTAATAAAATTGTTGAACCCTAAGGAAACTTATATCTTAAATTAGAAGTTGATCCACAATAACGTGTGCGCCATGTACACGTGTTAGACAAACTCATAAAGTAATGTGTTAGACAAATTCATAAAAATATGTTGCGTATAGAAATCGTATTAAATGTTGTATGAGAAAATCTGACCAATATTTAATGGATACGATTGCCTCGATAGTACTTATGTTGTCTAACAAATATATATATATATATATCCACTTTGAAAGCAATATCACTTTCCTCCCTCTCACAATTGAAGATATTTTCTCTTCTCTTTTCTTTCATTTTAATCGCATCTTTTCAAAATCAGAGGTATTTGTTTTTGTTACTTCGTGTATTTGCTTTCTTTTTCATTCTCAACTACGTTCTTTTGAACTTTGAACTTAGACGCCATCTCATTTCATGTATCATTTAGTTTCGTTTGTAATTTGGAGAATTTTGGATTTACTTTTGATTTCTCATTCTTTTAATTTTTATTAAATTATTGATCCATTTTTTTTTAATTTTTCTCTGAAGGTTTGGAAAATGGCGACATGTGAAGATTCTTTGAAGAATCGTCCGATGCTCTATCAGGGTCTCTCCAATTTCGTCAAGATCTTAATTGATTCAGAATTTTCAGAAGTTTTGGTAGGTTAAACTCTCTTTTTTTCCTTTTATTTTGATAGATCTAATCTATTTTTCTCCTTTCATTAGTTCGTGCTTTGGAAAGTTTAAAGAAGATTTAGTTTAAAGGTCTCTTTTTCACATAAAACTCTAGAATGACTTTGACAAAATTCAGTTTAAAGATTTTTCTTGAATTTTGTTAATGATGAATTGTTAATTTGTGAAACAAGATGCCCTAACTTGAAGAGGAAAACCAAATGTGCCATACATTATAATTGCTTCTACACTTTATTTTTATTCCTTTTATTATGATTTCTCGAATTGGAATTTAAATTGTAATTTGGAACTAAAATTCTAAAAAGGTTGCATTTAGCGGCATCACATATTCAGTTATTTGTTAAATCTGTAGAATTATGTGGATTCAATTGTATTTTAATTCTTTTGATTGGGAAACCAAAAATTATAGAATTAATACAAGTGTATGTTACTCCAAATGTGTGTATGTATAAACAGAATATGACAAGCGTTGAGATCACCAAATATAAGTTCTTAACTCAAAAATTTTGTAGCTAAGTGATGACCAACCTGTTGAATCCAAAGGAGGTGTGATAATTTCTTACAACAAACTAAAATGAGAAAAACACTTGAATGTTGTTTTCTTAAAAGGACCGATATGATTATGGCTGAAGAATCTTAATTTCAAAGATTAATAAACTTCATTATTTGTCTTTTAGAATTGCAATGCCCTTTCCTTCTAATTAGACTAAACTAACTTCAAAACTGAAGGAATTGATGCACTTTGAGAAATTTTGTTACTGCAAAATCTAACTAATTGCAACTATGTTCAAGCAAACTCAAAATGTTCTTGCATTTCACGCTAAAATGAGAAATAGATATTGTTTACTTGATAATGTTCTCGAAACGAGTGTTAATATATTACTAGTTATAATTGCTCAAGAGCTGAATTAAACAAACTTCACTTCTTTAGCAAATTATCCTTGCAACAAAAGACTGTTAAAGTAAGTCACCCAGCTTATAATAATCTAGTTACTACTCACAATCAAGCGCGTGAAAGGAATCTAGAAAGTAGGTGAACACACATCACAAATTCAATAAGCGAGGGAGAATGGTAGGATGAATAAGTGAAAATGAGAAGAAATAAATACATCATAAATAACATGTACAAAGTCTTCAAACACTTGAATAAAGCTAAGCTCTTTGTTTTGAAACATTTTAACTCTCCTAATAAAATAGCATTCCTCTATTTAAAGAAGGGGAAAAGGTAGGAGAGAATAGATATTGTTCAAATTTAATTCAAATCTAAACAATCCAAACATATGGAATTTTATCTCAACAAATATTCAACTTAAAAATTTTTTCCAACTTTGTGACCACTTTAGCATGCACCAGCACCTCTTTCCAGCTTTTAAACTATTTCAATTAAATGCCCAATAATTTTCCTATATTTCCTGAAATGCTGATTTTCTTGTATAAAATCCAAACAGTAATAAAAAACCCAACTATTTTCAACTTTTAAACTATAACAAAGGAAATTTAAGCAAAATATTGAATTAAAATAAATCATATCACGAAAAACGTAAAAGCACGCAAGAACTTACACGTGGTTCGATTAAGTGACCTATATCCATGGATGAAGAGATCTTTGTGGTTATTGTTGGTCATATTCGACAGAATTGTTACAAGGGTGAATGTGTGTATGTATATGTGTGTGTGTATATATACATACATACGTACATAAATACATATATCTAACTATCTGCCAAATCCTACATGGTTTAGGATAATCTAAACCTTACAAGATTCTAGATTATTCTAACAAGGTTCTAACTTAATCCATATCCAATTCTATATTGTTTAGGACACAAAATGAAGACAACCTAACATTCTCCACCATGGCTTGAATTTCCCAAGCCACCAAAGGACAAGCATATCTCTCTGTGCCAATGCACTAAGTTAAATCTAGCCTTGAACTTTTCTTCTGCACAACTTTATCAAAATATCTGATGCGACTATCTTCCTAGTAGCAAACATTTCCTCACCAAGTCTCCACCATAGATAGAATTTATATATTCAATGGCCAAACCACTAATACAATAATTAGAGATTACCAACCACATCAGCCATACCTCTCTAGAAATCATCGATCAGTCTCATCCCTTTGTACTGCATCCAATTCTTCAGGTAATTTGTCTTCATCTTCAAATGTTGTCGGATACTTTAAATGAAGGATCAGGAATGCCTTCATCTTCACTTTTCGCAAGCAAATGTCTTTTGACTTATTAAATTTATCAACATAAAACTTTACCGGTGACATCATGATCAGCGTACATCGAGCAACCCTTAACCAAAATTTGATACCACTTGTGATGCGAAATTTATGGTTAAAAAAAAGTGATAGAAAACAAAAAAACACATAATTTACGTGGCTTGGTAGATTCTGTATCTATGGATAAAAGAGATCGAGGCTTCTTATTTTTGTTGGTCATGTTTGAAAGAATTGTTACAAGAGTGAATATATATATAGATCCTAACTAGCTAGGATACCTTTCATGATTTAGGATAATCTACACCTACAAGATTCTAGCATTGCAATATTTGAACAAGATTATGTAGACTTGTAATACATATCGAATCCTATATGGTTTATGATACAAAATTCAAGATGACCAAACAGTTGGGTATCTGTGTGAGTGAAAGAGGAAAGACATCTATCCCCCACTGAGATAATGGGTCTTAAATTTTATTTCCTGACTTTGGATTTGTTGTCAATAGACTTTAGATAACTTTTACTGATTTTGACATTATTAAATTTTTTTGTATGTTTTGTATTTGTTTTATGCTTAGGGTTTCAATTGGCCATATTAGATTTGTTAAAATAGTCATGATACACGAGTATGAGAAATGCAATGTCATTTATGCATCAAGTTTTTGCAGAAAAGATCTATTTTGATTTTCCTTACTTTTGTTATGATTCGCCAAACCCACTAATTGTTATCCTCTTTTTTATACAACTAATTTTTTTTTGGTGCGATTGCAAATGTAAACGCCTATACTTGATGAGTATGTTAATTATATGAAAGTTAGGATAGGATTAATATGTTCCACTATAAATTTTTTTTGAAAGTATATACAGTAAAAAAAATGGGATTGTCGGGGGTTAGGGCGCTCGAAGCTCGACCTATTTTATTCAGATTTGGGCCAATTTATAGACCCTAAAGTAATTTGGTCCGAGCTTGGGCTTAGGCAACTCGGCCTGCTCATATACATTACTATTTATAATTTTTTATTATATTATACTATGTTATATATTATAATTATATATATTATGTTGTAATTATCTATTAACAATTGAGAAATAATTAAATAAATATTAAAATAGAATAAATTTTTGATTCATTTGAAAGAATTTTTTTTATTGTTTCGTATATAATATATATGTAATTGTTTGAATCTGTAATTTTACAAATGTATAATATAATAATAAAAATAGTTTGTAATAAAATTCTTTCACTACGTTTCAAATTTTTGTTTTAACTTTTTTTTAAAAACATTATATTGGACCAGGCTGTCTCAAACATGGCCCGAACAAATATGAGCTGAGCTCTGACTCATTCTTCTAAGGCCTGAATTATTCAGGCCGAGCTCATGCCAAGGGAGGCTCCACGCATTAGGCTTGATTGATAGTCTTAACTAAAATTATAGTCTTCATTGACATTTATTATTTTGTACCGGGATTTCTCTTCTAGACCTTGGCTAGTAATCTAGGAAATAAAGATTTAATTAAGAGTTTCACAAGAATTTCTAGCTGGAACTCGATTAACAATCTAAGCAAGAACTAGGTAATTTTAGTACACATTCAAAGATGTCCCGAAACTAGTTAGATGAATTCATAACGGAAAAAAACAGCTTAAAGGCCTATGTGATTCTATTTGAAGAGAGCAAGTGTTTGATGAATAAAAGTCTTTGCGAGAATGTAGGAGTCAGCTCGGGTAACTTCTCGATTCTCTACTTGCTAGGCCGAACATCTCATAGCTCACCTATGGACCGTCTTGCTAGCTAGCCACCTCCTCAGCTTGGCAGGTCCTCATTCAGGCTGGCACATAGCTTTCCCCTCACTAGATGAATCATCTTTCTACTTTCAAAAGTACGTATCTCTTAGGTGTCAACAGTTACTACTATCTAAGCATTAATTAAAGAATTTATTGATAATTTTTCACAAGTAATAATCTTGACTTGAAATATTGAAGTAGTTACTTTATAGAAGTTCTCATTGTCTATTTATTTTGAGTTTTTTACTAATACTTGTGTACATTGTAAAAAAAAAAGCAAAAACTTAGTTGACTTTGATAACGTCTATACTCTTTCATCACTTTTTTTTTGGGTTCTTTTACTTAATTTTTCAGTTTTTGTTAATACGTATACTTATTAAAGGAAAAAAATCATGCATGTAATGCTTTTAGTTTTTGCCTCAAATAGTTCCCTTCTTACTTGTTTTCTGAACTTCTTCTTTATTATATCACTTATTAATCTATTTTTATCTTGATACAGTGTTTGCCCCTCGAAATTGCTCAAGGAGTTAAAGGTTTAGTGCTTCAAGAAATTATGTTGGAGGACCTAAGTCAAACTTTTTGGACAGTGACATTATCTGAGTACAATGGCAAGGTTGCTTTTTGTAAGGGATGGCCAGAGTTTTCAAAAGATATGAACCTTGAAATCGGGGGACGCTCCGGTGTTTTATTACATCAAGAAAGGTCATTTCTTTGTCCTAGCATTTGACAGATGATGGATATGAAAAAAAATACACTCCTAGAAGACATCCATCATCTAATAGAAGTCTAGAAATAAATGCAAACGATATATCAAATCGAGATGAAGATGGAAAGCATAAGCAGCATTGCATGGATGAAGAATGTTTGTTGATGATAAATCGAGATGATGGCTACCATCAAAGTGACTACAACAAGTGTGTACTTTATGATTTGCCAAGCTTTGAAATGCCACAAAGCTGCATGTACTACGAGTGTAACTAGGAAGGGTAGGGATGGAAGTTCCAAGGATAAGAATCCTAGTGAAACAACAATCCTAAATGACAGGAGTGCTATTAATTTGGCACCTATTGCTAATGTGTCACGTAGTTTGGCCATGGGTTCCCAAAGTCCTCCTAAGACAAGTAAGCGAAAATTAGGTGAGCAACTTTGTGTTTCACTAATAATCGAAAAAGTATTATTTATCCATTCGGAATGTTTTTGCCTTTCTTCATTAAATCACTAGTGCGTTGTATTATATCATAATCAAGCAGCTCTCGTATTATATGCTTTCTGTTGAGGCCCGTAAATTTTCAATTCTTGGTAAACATGCCGATTTGAAGTATGCATTTGTTTATTGTTACTTAGACTATTTGATGGATATAGATTTCTCCTAAAAAATTACTTCACATATTTTAGATTATTGATATTATTTTGCTTATATGCATAAAGGTATCGAGTTCATTGTAATCTACTGAATTTATATCTTTAGTTTCTTTTTTTACAAGAATTCAAAACAATTGCCGATGAGAAACTATAGATCCGATGAATTGGAGCAATTGAGTATCTCGATGATTATTGCTCTAATTTGTACACCATAAGTTATATTTTTTTTTCTTATTGTTGGTCTATTCATTTAATGTTTTGGTTTTTTTCACTTTTGGTTGTAACATATATATTTTTAATTTTCTAATCTTATCATATATACATGGTTTTATACATGTAGACATTGCGACTTATATGCCAAAGGATGATATAGTTGAGAAGAAAAAACTATCAACTTCTTGTGGTGTAAAGAGAGGCATTGATTTCATTTCTAAATACTATTCATTTACATTTATTTCTAACTTGAAATATGTTTAATGTGGAGCGATATTCATTCATTTATATTTTGGCTCATTTTCCTTTAGTTTTTTTTTTTCATTTTCTTCACTCCTGTATTCTAATATCTACCTTTTCACTTGTAAGAAATCGATTCTTTCTAAATCTAGGTGAACTTGTCTTTTTTAGCCTTATAATTTTGCTACAATGCAGATGAATCGACATCTGTGAGAATGGTGGGTAGAAATACTTCTGAATTTGCACCAATGAACAAGGGTAATTTAAAAATTTATTCATCTGTAAGAATTTATGCATTGATTGAGCAATAAACTTAAATTGTTACATACAGGTTGTCTCTAATTTATATTGTTTAGGTTGGTAAACATGAATTTTTTCTTAATCTGGATCTATTCAATTAATCTTTTGGAATTTCTGATTTCGATTTACATTTATATATTTTTTTTCTTATTGTATGTTATTGGTTTTACATGCAAGGCAAAGGAACTAGGATTTCAAAGAATGATATAGTAGACAAGATAGAACAAATATCTGTCTATGGTAGAAGAAGATATATATGGATTTCATTTTGGATTATATTCATTTGTGTCTACATCTAAACTAAAATATATATCCAATTTGTAGCTATATTTATTTACTTCACATTTAGCTCCCTTTTCTTGTCATTTTAATTTTTTATATTTACTCCAAATTTTTATAAGCGAAACTTCTCATTAGGATTGAGTTGCTTCCTCTAAAATCTTAATGAACTTGTCTTTTCTATCCTCATAGTTTCCACTAAAATGTAGGTTGGTCGCCACTTACGAAAGAAAAGGGAGACAGTTCTGCAGCTGCACAAATGAACAAAGGTAATTCAAAAATTTATGTGACTAGAAGTCTTTGTTGATTAATGTTCAATTATCATATATTATCCCCATTTATCTTTCACATTTACGTTAGAGGAGTTTTCTATTATGTTTTTATTCTTTTTTATCTTATTATATGTACATGGTTTGACATAAAGGTAAAGAAACTAAGATTTCAAAGAATGATGTAGTTAAGACAAGAAAACAAACATCGTCTCGTAGTGGAAAGAGAATTTTACATGGATATGATTTTTGGGATACTATTCATTCTGCCAACATCTAAATTGAAATAGATTACCAATGTGGAGTAATATTCATTCACTTCCCTTCTTTTTAATTTTTTTATTCAATTCATCATTTTAGTGAACTCAAATTTTCACCAGTATGCGCTTGTTTATTTATAAATTTGGATTAAGTTTTTTCTTTTTTAGCCTCATAATTTCCTCAAAAAACAGGTCAACCGCTAACTATGAGAGAGCAGGAAGACAACTCTTTTGCAGCTACACTAGGAAACAGTGGTAATTCGAAAACTTATGCAACTGGAGGAGTTGATGTTAATTGAGTAATGGAGTTGACTTTATATATATATATATATATTATCAATTTGTACATTGTAGGCTAATAAATATGTTTTTTTTCTTATAATGGATCCATTCGTTTAATGTTTTGAATTTATTTAATTTCAATTTTTACAGCTTACACTTTTAAAATTTTTTCAATATTTTCGTATGTACATGATTTTACATGTGGATAGAGCAACAATGATGCCAAAATGGTATGATTGAGAAAAGAAAATTAAGATCCCCTCATGTTCAAAAAAGGAGCATGTATCTCTTTTATAGATACTATTCATTTTGCTATTCATTGTTTTTAATCTAAATAGGAATATATTCCCAATGTGAAGCACTATTCATTCACTTCCCTTTTAGCCCCCTTTCCTTCTTTTTCTTTTTCATTTTTTATATCCACTCCAAGATTTCATTGTATTTACCTTAAATGCAGATCCACTCCATAATTTCTCTTAAATGCAGATCAATTGCCATCTATGAGAGAGGAGGTAGGCAGTTTTTTTGCAGTTGCACTAAACAAAGTGGTTAAGATAACGCCAGTTGATCCTATTTATGTGCCCTCATCAACTGTCAACAGAGTCACTTGTTTGGCAAAGACAAATGGTGGTTATTTAATTAAAGTACGTTTCTCTTAATAATTTTTAATGTTTGCAAATATGGTCCATTTCATTGCAATATCACAAGTAACTATCTTTATAGTGCTTGTCTTGCTTTCATTCTCATTTTTTCGATTTTTTAACAATCAACTATATCTATGCATCTTTAATGTACTTTCCTCTACAGTAGTCTAGATATATAAATATCATCGATATGCATGTCCCTTTTTATTATATAACGTTTACCGATTTGAGCAAGTGCCTCTCTTGGGAGAAGAGATTTCTTTGGTTTTTGTTTGGGGAGAAGGGGTGGGGCTTGACATTGTTCTCAATTGTTTCATATAATTTACTTTTCAGATTATTTTAGATTATAAATTTTTATTGTGTTTTTACCGATTCTTAATTTCATATTATTTTATCTTTAAAAAATATGGAAAAGATTTTTCTAAAATCTACTCAGGAAGTGCATTTTCGAAACTGTTTTTGCTTAAGAATTATGTTGAATAAAAAAAATATTATATAGTTTTTTTCTTTTTAAAGAAAAGTTTGCCAAAATCACTTCTTTCAATGGCCGAAAAAAGCTCTAGTAATCGAAAATATATTATATATCTACTTCAAATTTCTGGATTCCATTACCTACATAGTATTTAGATTGTTGTACTTCTATTTTCCTTCGAAATTCTCTTAATTTTGTATTGGACATGAGGCAGAAAGAAAAAACTTTTCATCAGTTGTTAACTTTGCAATCCTTGTTCTTTTAAAAGTTTTTTTACTTTTATTCTCATTTCTCTATCTCTGTATAGAATTTGCCAAGTAGCTTGCCGTCAATTACATTTGAAAATGGTATCGGTGAGGCATCCATCATTCTTCGAGATCCAAGAGGAAAAGCATGGGAGAGCACTTATCACGAGAAAGATGGTCTTCGTTCTCTGGCAGCTTCTTGGCCAGTCATCAATGCAGAAAATAACATTGAACCTGGAGATCGTTTGGTAATTAGCCTGGTAGATTCAAGGAGCAATGAGTATAAGTTCGATATTGTTCGTAATCCAGTTGGAAATTAAAAGTATCATTTTTCAAGACTCGTGAGACACAACAAGTGAACTAGTATCTACTTGTGACTTAGATGGGACAAATGTCGTTCCCTCATAGAATTGGAGCATATTTTGAGTTGATTACTTTTTGCACATAGCAAAAAGCTTTCTATACTTTTCCGACTGTGCACGTAACTGCTGGAGTCAAAGTAGTTTGATGGCTTTATTTATCTTTAAATAACTAGATTGTTTGGAGCATTGATAGAGTTTTGAAAGTTAATTTAGGGAAATATGCTATACAAAAAAAATATTAATTCCATAATGTCTTGTTCCAGGTAAGGTTAATGGCGAGTTTGAATTATAACATTTTTTCTTTAAAAACTGAGGGAGAAGTTTATAAGAGATTGAGTGCTACTGTGGACTAACCTTGATGGATTATATTTTTCAAGGTGTAATATATTTCGGTTATTTGAAAAGAAAAGACAGCTATTCTTGTGCAGTTGTTATTGCCAAAAGTTACCTAATTATTTCCTATATTAAAGCATCAATCACGTTTTTGAAAATTTTTAGTGAGAGAAAAGATGAAATCTGTTCATTACTATCTATCTAATTAGAGAAGAAATATGAACAGTCAAATATATAAGGTCATAAGTTTTTTTAACTTGTACTAAGTTTCGTTTCGATTTTGAAAATCTACACACGAGAGGCAAGCATAGTTAGCCAACTATGTTTTTTTGTTACTCATCAAATACAGTGACTGTTGTCTCCTTTAAGCCATCAGTGACGAACGAGGATTAGTAACCTCATGGGTAGAAGTCTCCACCTATAGCACATCGAAGTAGAAAGAGCTTAGCTTCAGTAGACCGTCAACTCATACTTTAATCATAGAGTACTTGTCTTATTCTGATGTGATAGGTTATGTTTCTTTTCCTTTATAGTTATTTATAGGAAACCTCTATCACGGGGTCATATGCTTTATTTGCTCCAAACATATACTTCTATAATGGTCATGAGAAGATCTCATTGACTTAAGGTACAGACCAGGGAGACTATCATACAATAACCTTTAATTCAGTGGCATACCCAACTCCATTGATCGATTAAGAACAAGATAACTTGTATTTTAAGTAACAATATTCTACATATTACTGTGAAACATGATATAACCTGTGGATTGCCTACTTAAAGCCCTTGGACCTTCTGTGTGTGTGTATATAAATATATATATATAAAGAAAGTACAATCCAAGCAAATAATTACCAAACACCATTTTATTTATTCTAAACAACATAATTTTACATAATGTACTCTAAATGTTCATACTTATCTCATGGAGCGACCCTTAAATAAATACTTAGAGACTTATTCCCAGGGTCCTGATTCTTAGATTATCCGAGAAAACCACAAGGGGCGATTCCCACAGAAGCCATCATACAAGTAATCCATCTTGACTAAGTTCATTTATCCAACATATAGAGTACTTGGTCCCTTGACGAGAGATTTTCTTTCATAGCATATCTTTGTAGACCAACCTCAAATTTTGCTACACCGCCAAATCATAATCAAACCATAATGCAGTCATCTACGATGTAGTTTTTATAATCTTAGTTTCTCTCCTTTATAGTATCTTTGTGGAAATTGTCATCAATGATTCCAGTTCTACATACTCCAAGTACTCTTGCACAATCAATCATGAGAAAGACACTCATTGACCTAAGGTAAGTCATCCATGAAAGAAACTACCACAATGATGTTTTATTTGATGGCATGTCCAACCGCATCAAACTAACCAAGAACAAGATTACCTATATCCTGTGTAACAACATTCCACACCTTATAAATACAACCTATCTCGTGGACTTTCTACTTAATTATATATGGGAGCTTATGTAGTAAATATGCCAGACTCAAAACTGGATAAACAAAAACGATTCTTCTATTGTATTCCGAAATACTACGTAGATAATATTGGGTCATACATCTCAACAAGATGTATCTTCTCTTGAAAAGTTTGGATCTACATTTAAATCTTGAAGAAAGTGATATGTTAGACTCAATTGGCATAATTTTAACATGTTCAGGTACCATTTATAGAACTTTTCAAATTGAGATCCTTAATAGAGACAAGCTTATATTTGTAGGGACAAAATTGAAATTAAACTTGTCTAGTTATATTAAAAGCCCCGTTGAATTTTATTTGTCCTTGGATATAAAAGTTTGGAAATAAAAACGTTTTAGCTATAGTGTGTAGAACCAATATAGCTAATCCTCGTTATAAATGGCAAAACAAATTTTTTACCTAAAATTGTAATAGATTTCCCACCCCAACTACTAACCCCCTAAAAAAAAAAAAAAATGAAATACCACACTCAATCTGCCCATTATCGTTGAGTTGAATATTTGCTAAAACAAATTATAAAGCATGTGTTTTACTATTTCCTGAATTGGTTGAATTAAAGTTTGTTTAGAAAAAAAAAAAAAGTAAAGTCTATTTAATAATATGCATTGACAAATATGATTAGCAATAAATTTTCACAATTCACATCCTATTCTATATTTCTTGATCATTCTCGGCACTGAAAAATAATTTATTTTGATGATAAATAACGAAAATAATGAATTTAAATTTACTTTTGGACAACCAACATATTCAACGGATCAAAGAACAGGTGTGTAGGGCACATTTGTGGTCGGCAACCAAAATTTTGTTGCAAGAATTTTTTAAGGTTTTCAACACATTTTTAGGCTCTTTCTTGCTTCAAATTCCATCATACTTAACAATCTCCAAACATTTGTCTTAAGTCACTAGATAGGGTTATTAATGAAAAAATATAAATGATATTAGAGTAAATGTCATACTTAGTCCTCAACATTTGTTTCGCTCTCAGGTATGATCCTAATATTTATTTTTAATTTTATGGTCTTCAACATGTGTTCGAACTCCATGAATGGTCCCTTTTTCTTCAAATTTTGTCAAAATTAACAATCTGTAAATGTTTATGATGTATTCAATCTCATATAGTGTGGTAAAAAAAAGTAAAATTATAAATACAGAACAAAAATAACATAAAAAGAACATAATCTTTCACCACTTCTTTCATATGAAGGAGTAGAACGCTCTAAGGGCTTGATCTAAAAATCTCAAGAGCTCAGTCTAAGAACAAGTTCAAGAAGTTTTTGAACCTACAATGCCTACATAACCCAATAAAAGGATTTTAAATCCTAGAGGTAATCTTTTGAACCATATTGATCTTTGCTTTTCACTTCCTTTGAATTTCCGATGTACCAATCCTCTCTTCAATAATTTAATCTATTAAGAAATTTAAACTTTTCTAGCTCGTGCTCATGACACATGTTAATATGGATTAAATTTCTAATTAAGATTAAATAATTTCTTGTAATTTTTTAGATTTAATAATATTTATTAGATTTAAACTACTAAACACTGTATATTTTATCTATAGAAATATGTGCTTCGAGGAACATAAGCAAAATTGTAAAACTACTACAAAAAGATTGTTATAAAGAATGTGCATTAAAAGCTGCGTAAGAGCATTTGACTAATATCTAAACGTTATAGTTTCCTTCCACAGAATTGATGCCGTCTAGAACTTTTTAACCATTTAATATCTTGCTAAAAAATAAAAGTAGGAACTCTCTAATATGTGCGCCAATATGCATAAAATATATTATTTATAAATAAAATATACCATATATGATCGTGTATGTGTAGTTAATAAATCTTATAAAATCTAAAAGCCTAATAAAATTGCTTGAACTCTAAGGAAACTTATATCTTAAATTAGAAGTTGATCCACAATAACGTGTGCGCCTGTACACGTGTTAGACAAACTCATAAAGTAATGTGTTAGACAAATTCATAAAAATATGTTGCGTATAGAAATCGTATTAAATGTTGTATGAGAAAATCTCACCAATATTTAATTGATACGATTGCCACGATAGTACTTATGTTGTCTAACAAATATATATATCCACTTTGAAAGCAATATCACTTTCTTCCCTCTCACAATTGAAGATATTTTCTCTTCTCTTTTCTTTCATTTTAATCGCATCTTCTCAAAATCAGAGGTATTTGTTTTTGTTACTTTGTGTATTTGCTTTCTTTTTCTTTCTCAAGTAGGTTCTTTTGAACTTTGAACTTAGTCCCCATTTCATTTCATGTATCATTTAGTTTCGTTTGTAATTTGGAGAATTTTGGATTTGCTTTTGATTTCTCGTTCTTTTGATTTTTATTAAATTATTGATCCATTTTTTTTAAATTTTTCTCTAAAGATTTGGAAAATGGCGACATGTGAGGATTCTTTGAAGAATCGTCCGATGCTCTATCAGGGTCTCTCCAATTTCGTCAAGATCTTAATTGATTCAGAATTTTCAGAAGTTTTGGTAGGTTAAACTATCTTTTTTTTCTTTTATTTTGATAGATCTAATCTATTTTTCTCCTTTCATTAGTTCGTGCTTTGGAAAGTTTAAAGATTTAGTTTAAAGGTCTCTTTTTTCACATAAAACTCTAGAATGACTTTGACAAAATTCAGTTTAAAGATTTTTCTTGAATTTTGTTAATGATGAATTGTGAATTTGTGAAACAAGATGCCCTAACTTGAAGAGTAAAACCAAATGTGCTATACATTATAATTGCTTCTACACTTTATTTTTATTCCTTTTATTATGGTTTCTCGAATTGGAATTTAAATAGTTACTGGGAACTAAAATTCTAAAAAGGTTGCATTTAGCGACATCACATATTCAGTTATTTGTTAAATCTGTAGAACTATGTGGATTCAATTGTATTTCAATTCTTTTGACTGGGAAACCAAAAATTATAGAATTGGAAACATTAATACAAGTATATGTTACTCCAAATGTGTGTATGTATAAACAGAATATGACAAGTATTGAGATCAGTAAATATAAGTTCTTAACTCAAAAAATTTTTGCAGCTAAGTGATGACCACCCCTGTTGAATCCAAAGGAGGTGTAATAATTTCTTACAACAAACTAAAATGAGAAAAACACTTGAAAGTTGTTTTCTTTAAAGGACTGATATAAAAGTAAATTATGGCTGAAGAATCTTAATTCCAAAGATTAATAAACTTCATTATTTGTCTTTTAGAATTGCAATGCCCTTTTCTTCTAATTAGACTAAACTACTTTCAAAACTGAAGGAATTGATGCACTTTGAGAAATTAAGTCACTGGAAAATCCAACTAATTGCAGTTATGTTCAAGAAAACTCAAAATGTTCTTGCATTTCACGCTAAATTGAGAAAAAAATATTGTTTACTTGATAATGTTCTCAAAACGAGTGTTAATATATATCTAACTATCTGCCGAATCCTCCATGGTTTAGGATAATCTAAACCTTACAAGATTCTAGCTTATTCTAACAAGGTTCTAACTTAATCCATATCCAATTCTATATTATTTAGGACACAAAATAAAGACAACCTAACATTCTCCACCGTGTCTTGAATTTCCCAAGCCACCGAAGGACAAGCATATCTCTCTGTGCCAATGCACTAAGTTAAATCTAGCCTTGAACTTTTCTTCTCGCACAACTTTATCAAAATATCTGATGCGACTATCTTCCTAGTAGCAAACATTTCCTTACCATGTCTCCACCACAGATAGAATTTATATATTCAATAGCCAAACCACTAATACAATAATTAGTGATTACCAACCATATCAGCCGTACCTCTCCAGAAATCATCGATCGGCCTCGACCTTTTTGCATCGCATCCAATTCTTCGGATAATTTATCTTCATCTTCGAATGTTGTCGGATACTTTTAATGAAGTATTAGGAATGCCTTCATCTTCTCTTTTCGCAAGCAAATGTCTTTTGATTTATTAAAATTTTCAACATGAAACTTTACTGGTGACATCATGATCAGCGTGCATCGAGCAACCCTTAACAAAAATTTGATACCACTTGTGATGCGAAATTTATGGTTAAAAAAAAAGTAATAGAAGACAAAAAAAACACATAAGAATTTACTGGGGCTTGGTAAATTCTATATCTATGGATAAAAGAGATCTAGCTTTCTTATTTTTGCTGGTCATGTTTGAAAGAATTGTTACAAGAGTGAATGAATATGTATATATATAGATCCTAACTAGTTAGGATACCTTTCATGATTTAGGATAATCTGCACCTACAAGATTCAAGCGTTGCAATATTTGAACAGGATTATGTAGACTTGTAATCCATATCGAATCCTATATGGTTTATGATACAAAATTCAAGACGACCAAACAGTTGGGTATCTGTGTGAGTGAAAGCGGAAAGACATCTATCCCCTACTAAGATAATAGGTCTTAAATTTTATTTCCTGACTTTGGATTTGTTGTCAATAGACTTTAGATAACTTTTACTGATTTTAACATTATTAATTTTGTCCTATGTTTTGTATTTGTTTTATGCTTAGGGTTTCAATTGGCCATATTAGTTTTGTTAAAATAGTCATAATACGCGAGTATGAGAAACACAATGTCATATATGCATCAAGTTTTTTGCATAAAAGATCTATTTTGATTTTCCTTACTTTTGTTATGATTCGCCAAACCCATTAATTGTTATCCTCTTTTTTATACAACTAATTTTTTTTGTTGCAGTTGTAAAAGTAAACGCCTATACTTGATGAGTATGTTAATTATAAGAAAGTGAGGACAAGATTAATCAGTTCCACTATAAATTTTTTTGAAAGTATATACAGTAAAAGAATAGGACTGTCAGGGTCAGGGCGCTCGAAGCTCGACCTTTTTTATTCAGATTTGGGCCAATTTTTAGACCCGAAAGTAATTTGGTCCGAGCTTTGGCTTAGGCAACTCGGTCTGCTCATATATATTACTATTTATAATTTTTTATTATATTATACTATGTTATATGTATATTAAAATTATATATATTATGTTGTAATTATCTATTAACAATTGAGAAATAATTTAATAAATATTAAAATAGAATAAAATTTTGATTCATTTGAAAGAATTTCTTTTTATTGTTTTGTATATATATTACATATGTAATTGTTTGAATCTGTAATTTTATAAATGTATAATATAATAAGAAAATAGTTTGTAATAAAACTCTTTCACTACGTTTAAATTTTTGTTTCAACTTTTTTTTGAAAACATTATATTGGACAAGGCAAGCTCAAACATAGCCCGGACAAATATGAGTTGAGCTCTGACTCATTCTTCTATGGCCTGAATTATTCAGGCCGAGCTCATGCCAAGGGAGGCTCCGCGCATTAGGCTTGATTGATAGTCTTAACTAAAATTATAGTCTTCATTGACATTTATTACTTTGTACCAGGATTTCTCTTCTAGACAGTGGCTAGTAATCTAGGCAATAAAGATTTAATTAAGAGTTTCACAAGAATTTCTAGCTCGAACTCAGTTAACAATCTAAGCAAGAACTAGGTAATTTTAGTACACATTCAAAGATGTCCTGAAACTAGTTAGATGAATTCATAACCGAAAAAAAACAGCTTAAAGACCTATGTGATTCTATTTGAAGAGAGCAAGTGTTTGATGAATAAAAGTCTTTGCGAGAATGTAGGAGTCGGCTCGAGTAACTTCCCCGATTCTCTACTTGCTAGGTCGAACATCTCATAGCTCACCTATGGACGGTCTTGCTAGTTAGCCACCTCCTCGGCTTAGCGGTGTCCTTATTCAGCCGGCACATAGCTTTCCCCTCACTAGATGAATCATCTTTCTACTTTCGAAAGTATGTATCTCTTAGATGTCAACAGATTACTACTATCTAAGCATTACTTAAAGAATGTATCGATATTTTTTCACAAGTCATAATATTGACTTGAAATTTTGAAGTAGTAACTTTATAGAAGTTCTCATTGTCTATTTGTTTTGAGTTTTTTACTAATACTTGTGTACATTGTAAAAAAAAAGCAAAAAACTTAGTTGACTTTGATAACGTCTATACTCTTTCATCACTTTTCTTTTTCGGTTCTTTTACTTAATTTTTAGTTTTTGTTAATATGTATACTTATTAAAGGAAAAAATCATGCATGTAATGCTTATAGTTTTTGCTTCAAATAGTTCCCTTCTTACTTGTTTTCTGAACTTCATCTTTATTATATCACTTATTAATCTAGTTTTTATGTTGATACAGTGTTTGCCCCCCGAAATCGCTCAAGGAGTTAAAGGTTTAGTGCTTCAAGAAATTACGTTGGAGGACTTAAGTCAAAACTTTTTGGATAGTGACATTATCTCGAGTACAATGGCAAGGTTGCTTTTTTGTAAGGGATGGCCGAGTTTTCAAAAGATATGAACCTTGAAATCGGGGGACGCTCTAGTGTTTTATTACATCAAGAAAGGTCATTTCTTTGTCCTAGCATTTGACAAAGTGACGGATGTGAAAAAAAATACACTCCTAGAAGACATCCATCATCTAATAGAAGTCTAGAAATAAATGCGAAACGATATATCAAATCGAGATGAAGATGGAAAGCATAAGCGAGCATTGCATGGATGAAGAATGCGTGTTGATGATAAATCGAGATGATGGCTACCATCAAAGTGACTACAACAAGTGTGTACTTTATGATTTTCCATGCTTTGAAATGCCACAAACTGCATGTACTACGAGTGTAACTAGGAAGGGTAGGGATGGAAGTTCCAAGGATAAGAATCCTAGTGAAACAACAATCCTAAATGACAGGAGTGCTATTAATTTGGCACTTATTGCTAATGTGTCACGGAGTTTGGCCATGGGTTCCCAAAGTCCTCCTAAGACAAGTAAGCGAAAATTAGGTGAGCAACTTTGTGTTTCACTAATAATCGAAAAAGTATTATTTATCCATTCAGAAAGTTTTTGCCTTTCTTCATTAAATCGCTAGTGCGTTGTATTATATTATAATCAAGCAGCTCCTGTATTATATGCTTTCTGTTGAGGCTCAGAAATCTTCACTTCTTGGTAAAATGCCGATTTGAAGTATGCATTTGTTTATTGTTACTTAGACTATTTGATGGATATAGATTTCTCCTAAAAATTACTTCACATATTTTAGATTATTGATATTATTTTGCTTATATGCATAAAGGTATCAATTCATTGTAATCTACTGAATTTATATCTTTAGTTTCTTTTTTACAAGAATTCAAAATAATTGCCGAGGAGAAACTATAGATTTGATGAATTGGAGCAATTGAGTATCTTGATGATTATTGCTCTAATTTGTACACCATAACTTATATTTTTTTTCTTATTCTTGATCTCTGCATTTAATGTTTTGGTTTTCTTCACTTTTGGTTGTAACATATATATTTTTAATTTTCTAATCTTATCATATATACATGGTTTTATACATGTAGACAATGCGACTAATATGCCAAAGGATGATATTGTTGAGAAGAAAAAACTATCAACTTCTTGTGGTGTAAAGAGAGGCATTGATTTCATTTCTAAGTACCATTCATTTACATTTATTTCTAACTTGAAATATGTCTAATGTGGAGCGATATTCATTCATTTATATTTTGGCTCATTTTCCTTTAGTTTTGTTTTCATTTTCTTCACTCTTGTATTCTAATATCTACCTTTTCACTTGTAAGAAATCGATTCTTTCTAAATCTAGGAGAACTTGTCTTTTTTAGCCTTATAATTTTGCTACAATGCAGATGAATCGACATCTGTGAGAATGGTGGGTAGAAATACTTCTGAATTTGCACAAATGAACGAAGGTAATTTATAAATTTATTCATCTGTAAGAATTTATACTTTGATTCAGCAATAAACTTCAATTGTTATGTGCATGTTGTCTCTAATTTATATTGTTTAGGTTGGTAAACATGAATTTTTCTTAATTTGGATCTATTCATTTAATCTTTTGGTTTTTCTGATTTCGGTTTACATTTATATTTTTTTTTATTATTGTATGTTACTGGTTTTACATGCAAGGCGAAGGAGCTAGGATATCAAAGAATGATATAGTAGACAAGACAGAACAAATATCCCGACTATTGTAGAAGGAGATGTATATGAATCTCATTGTGGATTATATTCATTTATGTCTACATCTAAACTAAAATATATATCCAATTTGGAGCAATATTTATTTACTTCACATTTAGCTCCCTTTTCTTATCATTTTCATTTTTTTATATTTACTCCAAATTTCGATAAGTTAAACTTCTCATTAGGATTGAGTTGCTTCCTTCAAAATCTTAATGAACTTGTCTTTTCTATCCTCATAGTTTCCACTAAAATGTAGGTTGGTCGCCACTTACGAAAGAAAAGGGAGACGATTCATGCAATGCACAAAATAAACAAAGGTAATTCAAAAATTTATGTGACTAGAAGTCTTTGTTTATTAATGTTCAATTATCATATATTATCCCCATTTATCTTTCACATTTACGTTAGAGGAGTTTTCTATTATGTTTTTATTCTTTTTTATCTTATTATATGTACATGGTTTGACATAAAGGTAAAGAAACTAAGATTTCGAAGAATGATATTGTTAAGATGAGAAAACAAACATCTTCTCGAAGTGGAAAGAGAATTATACATGGATATGATTTTTGGGATACTATTCATTTTTCCAACATCTAAATTGAAATATATTACCAATGTGGAATAATATTCATTCACTTTCCTTCTTTTTAATTTTTTATTCAATTCATCATTTTAGTGAACTCAAATTTTCACCAGTATGCACTTGTTTATTTCTAAATTTGGATTAAGTTTTTCTTATTAGCCTCATAATTTCCTCAAAAAAATAGGTCAACCGCTAACTATGAGAGAGCAGGGAAGACAATTCTTTCGCAGCCTACACTAGGGAACAATGGTAATTCGAAAACTTATGCAATTGGAGGAGTTGATGTTAATTGAGTAATGTAGTTTGACTTTATATATGTTATCTATTTGTACATTGTAGGCTAATAAATATGTTGTTTTTTTTTCCCCGATACTTGGATGCATTCGTTCAATGTTTTTAATTTATTTATTTTCAATTTTTACATTTACACTTTTAAAATTTTTCAATATTTTCGTATGTACATGATTTTATAGGTGGACAAAGCAACAAAGATGCCAAAATGGTATGATTGGGAAAAGAAAATTAAGATCCCCTCATGTTCAAAAGAGGAGCATGTATCTCTTTTATAGATACCATTCATTTACTATTCATTGTTTTTAATCTAAGTAGGAATATATTCCCAATGTGAAGCACTATTCATTCACTTCCCTTTGAGCCCCCCTTTCCTTCTTTTTTTTATTTTTTTTATATCCACTCCAAGATTTTATTGTCTTTACCTTAAATGCAGATCCACTCCATAATTTCTCTTAAATGCGGATCAATTGCCATCTATGAGAGAGGAGGTAGGCGGTTTTTTTTGCGGTTGCACTAAACAAAGTGGTTAAGATAACGCCCAGTTGATCCTATTTATGTGCCCTCATCAACTCGTCAACACCGTCACTTGTCCGGCGAAGACAAATGGTGGTTATTTAATTAAAGTATGTTTCTCTAAAAATTTTTTAATGTTTGCAAATATGGTCCATTTCATTGCAATATCGCAAGTAACTATCTTTATAGTATTTGTCTTGCTTTCATTCTCTTTTTTTCGATTTTTTAACAATCAACTATATCTATGCATCTTTAATGTACTTTCCTCTATAGTAGTCTAGATATATAAATCTCATCGATATGCATGTCTCTTTTTATTATATAACGTTTACCGATTTGAGCAAGAGCCTCTCTTGGGAGAAGAGATTTCTTTGGTTTTTGTTTGGGGGGAGGGGTGGGGCTTCGTGCCTTTTATGACATTGTTCTCAGTTATTTCATATAACTTACTTTTTAGATTATTTTAGATTATAAATTGTTATTGAGTTTTTACCAATTCTTAATTTTATATTATTTTATCTTTAAAAAATATGGAAAAGAATTTTTTAAAATCTACTCAGGAAGTGCATTTTCAAAACTGTTTTTGCTTAAGAATTATGTTGAATAAAAAATATTATACAGTTTTTTCTTTTAAAGAAAAGTTTGCCAAAATCACTTTTTTCAATGGCTGAAGAAAGCTCTAGTAATTGAAAATATATTATATATCTCGCTTCCAATTGCTGGATTCTATTACCCACATAGTACTTAGATTGTTGTACTTCTATTTTCCTACGAAATTCTCTTAATTTTGTAGTGGACAGGAGGCAGAAAGAAAAAACTTCTCATCAGTTGTTAACTTTGCAATCCTTGTTCTTTTAAAAGTTTTCTTACTTTTATTCTCATTTCTCTATCTCTGTATAGAATTTGCCAAGTAGCTTGCCATCAATTACATTTGAAAATGGTATCGGTGAGGCATCCATCATTCTTCGAGATCCAAGAGGAAAAGCATGGAAGAGCACTTATCACGAGAAACATGGTCTTCGTTCTCTGGGAAACTTCTTGGCCAGTCATCAATGTAGAAAATAACATTCAACCTGGAGATCGTTTGGTAATTAGCCCGGTAGATTCAAGGAGCAATGAGTATAAGTTCGATATTGTTCGCAATCTAGTTGGAAATTAAAAGTGTCATTTTTCAAGACTCGTGAGACACAACAAGTGAACTAGTATCTACTTGTGAGTTAGATGGGAAAAATGTCGTTCCCTCCTAGAAATGAAGCATATTTTGAGTTGATTACTTTTTGCACATAGCAAAAAGCTTTCTATACTTTTCCGATTGTGCATGTAACTGCTGGAGTCAAAGCAGTGAGATGGCTTTATTTATCTTTAAATAACTAGATTGTATGGAGCATTGATAGAGTTTTGAAAGTTAATTTAGGGAAATTTTGCTATACAAAAAAAATATTAATTACTTAATGTCTTGTTCTAGGTAAGGTTAATGACGAGTTTGAATTATAACATTTATTCTTTAAAAACTAAGGGAGATGTTTATAAGAGATTGAGTGCTACTGTAGAGTAACCTTGATGGATTATATTTTTTCAAGGTGTAATATATTTCGGTTATTTCAAAAGAAAAGACGAAAGTTAAAATTTGACACCACTTATAAATACTCCATCCTCTCGTCCCAAGCTTTAAATCAGCTATTCTTGTGCAGCTTGTTATTGCCAAAAGTTACACAATTATTTCCTATATTAAAGCAAAGCAATCACGATTTGAAATTTTTTTTTGAGAGAAAAGATGAAATCTTTTCATTACTATCTACCTAATTAGAGAAGAAAAATGAACAGATCAAATATATAAGGTCATAAGTTTTTTTAACTTGTACTAAGTTTCGTTTCGATTTTGAAAATCTACAAACGAGAGGCAAGCATAGTTAGCCAACTATGTTGTTTTGTTACTCATCAAATACAGTGACTGTTGTATCCTTTAAGCTATCACTGACGAACGAGGATTACTAACCTCATGGCTAGAAGTCTCCACCTATAGCACATCTAAGTAGAAAGAGTTTACCTTCACTAGACCGTCAACTCATACTTTAATCATAGAGTACAGTCCATATTGTGATGTGATCGGTTATGTTTCTTTTCCTTTATAGTTATTTATAGGAAACCTCTATCACGGGGTCATATACTTTATTTGCTCCAAACATATACTTCTATAATAGTCATGAGAAGATCTCATTGACTTAAGGTACAGTCAGGAGACTATCATACAATAACCTTTAATTCAGTGGCATACCCAACTCCATTGATCGATTAAGAACAAGATAACTTGAATTTTAAGTAAAAATATTCTGCATATTACTGTGAAACGTGATATAACTTGTGGATTACCTACTTAAAGCCCTTGGACCTTATGTGTTATATATATATATACATATATAAAGAAAGTACAATCCAAGCAAATAATTACAAACACCATTTTATTTATTCTAAACAACATAATTTTACATGATGTACTCTAAATGTTCATACTTATCTCATGGAGTGACCCCCGAAATAAATACTTAGAGACTTATTCCTAGGGTCCTGATTCTCAGATTATCCCAGAAAATCGCAAGGGACGATTCCCATAGAAGCCATCATACAAGTAATCCATCTTGACTAAGTTAATTTATCCAAAATATAGAGTACATTGGTCCTTTGACGAGAGATTTTCTTTCATAGCATATCTTTTTAGACCAACTTCAAGTTTTGCTAGACCGCCAAATCATAATCAAACCATAATGCAATCATCTACGATGTAGTTTTGATAATCGTAGTTTCTCTCCTTTATAGTATCTTTGTGGAAATTGTCATCAATGATTCCAGTTCCATATACTCCAAGTACACTTACACAATCAATCATGAGAAAGATACTCATTGACCTAAGGTAAGTCATCCATGAAAGAAACTACCACAATGATCTTTTACTTGATAGCATCTTCAACCGCATCAACTAACCAAGAACAAGATTACCTATATCATGTGTAACAAAATTCCACACCTTATAAATACAACCTATCACGTGGATTTTCTACTTAATTATATATGGGAGCTTATGTAGTAAATATGCCAGACTCAAAACTGGATAAACAAAAATGATTCTTGTATTGTATTCCGAAATACTACATAGATAATATTAGGTCATACATCTCAACAGGATGTATCTTCTCTTAAAAAGTTTGGATCTACATTTAAATCTTGAAGAAAGTGATATGTTAGACTCAATTGGCATAATTTTAACATTTTCAGATACCATTTATAGAACTTTTCAAATTGAGATCCTTAATAGAGACAAGCTTATATTTGTAGGGACAAAATTGAAATTAAACTTGTCTAGTTATATTAAAAGCCCCGTTGAATATTATTTGTCACGCACCAACAAAAATAGTCCTTGGATATAAAATTTTGAAAAGAAAAACTTTTTAGCTGTAGAGTGTAGAGCCAATATAGCTAATCCTCGTTATAAATGGGCAAAAAATTTTTTTTACCTAAAATTGTAATAGATTTCCCACCCCAACTCCTAATCCCTGAAAAAAAAAAATGAAATACCACTCTCAATCTGACCATTTTTGTTGAATATTTGCTAAAACAAATTATAAAGAGTGTGTTTTATTCTTTCTCGAATTCGTTGAAGTAAAGTCTCGTTTAGAGTAAAGTCTATTTAATAATATGCATTGACAAAAATGATCAGCAATAAATTTTCACAATTCACATCCTATTCCATATTTCTTGATCATTCTCGGCACTGAAAAAATAAGTTATTTTGATGATAAATAACAAAAATAATGAATTTAAATTTACTTTGGGACAAAACCAGCATATTTAATGGATCAAAGACCACGTGTGAAGGGCACATTTGTGGCTGGCAACCAAGAATTTGCTGCAAGAATTTTTAAGGTTTTCAACACATTTTTAGGCTCTTTCTTTTTCTTCAAATTCCATCCTACTTAAGAATCTCCAAACGTTTGTCTTAAGTCACTAGCTAGGGGTATTAATGAAAAAATATGAATGATATTAGAGTAAATGTCATATTTAGTCCTCAACATTTGTTTCGCTCTCAAGTATGGTCCTAATATTTATTTTTAATTTCATGGTCTTCAACATGTGTTCGAACTCCATGAATGGTCCTTTTTTCTTCAAATTTTGTCAAACTTAACAATCTGTAAATGTTTATGATATATTCAATCTCATATAGTGTGGTAAAAAAAATAAAATTATAAATACATAACAAAAATAACATAAAAAGAACATAATCTTTCATTCACCCTCAAATTCTAACTGTATTAGTGTCATGAAAGCTTGTATTGTCTTTTGTAACTGTATTAGCATACTTAATTTATTAATTGTATTAATGTCCAAAAACTAATAAGTCTAGCATGTTTTATGCACAGTCTAATTCCAACTATAAAAGAGTGTTTCCTTGCTTTGAACACAGATTTTGTGATCAACACATGCATAATAATGCCTATAAAGGCTATTTCTGAGATATGAAATATCAAAGATGACTTGATAAAATTAAATGTTAGAGATCATACCTTAGAACGAAATAAATGTAGGAGACTAAATATGACATTTATTCTAGTGACTTCAGACAAATTTTGGAAATCGTTAAATTTGACGGAATTTGAAGAAAAGGACAAAACAAGGAGTTTGAAAATGTATTCAGCACTTTAAAAGTTAAAAATAAATGTAGGGACGTATTTGATATCAACAAAGTGGAGTTTGTTTCAAGAATTCAGCATCAAAACTCAGAACCCTTCTTCTTCAGCGTCTTGTGAGTTTTATTACGATGCTGAAATCGACATTTTCGCCCAAAATTTTAACTACCTTTGCCCCAAAACCAAGCCTCCAAGGATTTCAAGAGTAGTAATCAATACACTAACGCAGTGCTCACAAACTGTTCGCCGGAATGCCACAACCACCAACTTCTAATTGACGATGACCCGCGAATCTTTAACTATATTCAGATTCTTTGTAAAGAGATTATAGCTACCCCGTGTTTTAACCCCAATAAACCTCTTGAAACGGTGTTTTTTTGGTAGTGGAACGCCTTCTTTGTTCCCGCCAAGACTGGTTTCTTTGGTTCTTGAATCATTAAGTTCGAAATTTGGGGTGTGTTTGGATGCTAAGATGTCGATGGAAATGGACCCTGGCACATTTGATGCTGGGAAGTTGAATGAGATGATGAAGTTAGGAGTTAATAGAGTGCCTTTGGGAGTGCAGGCTTTTCAAGAGGATTTGTTAAAGGCTTGCGGGAGAGCTCATGGTGTCAAAGAGGTTTATGAGGCTTTTGAGATTCTGATATCTTGTGAGGTTGAAAATTGGAGTATGGACATTATATCTTCTCTTCCTCATCAAACTTTGCAAATGTGGGAGGAGACTTTGAGACTCACTATCCAGGCACAACCTCCTCACGTCTCAGTTTATGATTTGCAAGTGGAACGAGACACCAAATTTGGAGTACTGTAAGTTTATAAGATTGTAGCTTCTGGATTCAAATTTGGTTACAAAATGCATTTCTTTTAACTTCGATGAAGCTGATCAATGGTATTATAAAATTGTTCATAACGTTCTGTTTCTGTTGTGGGAATCTGGTTTTCCATATCTTAGATGTGTAGGTTGAGGATTCCTCAATAGAACATTTCACCTGGGACTGATGGGATGATTGAACATTTAAGAACAAGTAGCAAGTGAGACCCTGTATAGCTTCAAGCTTTTCTTTGCTTATTATTATTTGTCTCTTTGCAGTTATACTCCAGGTCAGTTCCCTCTTCCTTCTGAGAATCAGTCTGTTGAGTTCTACAAAATGGCCTCAAGAATGCTGACAGATGCTGGTTATGATCATTATGAGATCAGTAGTTACTGCAAAAGTGGTTATGAATGCAAACACAATCTTACATACTGGAAGAACAAACCATTTTATGGTTTTGGACTTGGATCTGCAAGTTATGTAAATGGAACCCGCTTTTCTAGGCCAAGGAAATTGAAAGACTTCATGGCATATTTACAGAATCTGGAGGATGGAAAGTTAAAACTTGAGGATATTAGTATTAATGCTAAAGACTTGGCAATGGATGTTATCTTTTTTTTATTAGCTTTTTTGATATTCGAAAATTGATTTGGTTTCGGAGATTTCCTGAACAAGGATGAGAGTACTGTAGAGCTCACTAATGTCGATGATTTTGTGTTCTCTGGGAAACCGATGCAGCTTCAGAGGTGAAAGCAGCATTTGTGGCTGCTCCTCGACAGCGATGGCGCCCTTCCGTAATATTTGTTGTCATTCAAAGATGGTCGAGATGGCGGCAGCGTTGGCAAGTAGGAAATGAGAAAGATAAAGATGGGCCGTATCCGCCTAAAGATGGTCCAGGAGTCCGTTGGTATTAAGGATTAATATTCAAATCCTCTTAATGATGGTAATGATATTTCAACCTCTTCAATATAGAGGAATGATTGATTCTTTGTACGCACTATAGCCTTAGTTTGTAGGACCGCTTAGTTACCATGATTTATATTCTCTATATCTGCATCGGTTAATCTGACATGTTTTGGTGTGGGTGACACATTTTGTCCTTCATTATATGTATGTGTATATGAATTGTGTATACATTCGAATTTATATAAGCATATCATATAATGCAAGATAGGTACATTTGAAATGGAGAATCGTGAAACTACCCAAGCTCGATGAGCAGAAGAAATATGACCAATTTTTTAACCAAGTTATGTGTTACAACATTTGTATTTATACGAACATGACTAACTATCAGAAAAGAAACTAGATTACAACATTATGCTAACATGGTTTATAGATACCTTGTGTAAAGTCACTCTTTATAGATCGATTCACGTGATGTTCTTGAATAGTGTGCCAGATCGTGCTAGATGGGGATTGTTATTTGAAACCCTTTTTACACAATACAATACCCAAACACCCCATTCTTTCCAATTCCTCCTTTTCCCTCTACAATTCCCACCCAAAATTTTATCTCAGAAAAGTTAAAATTCAAAGGAACAATTTTGAGCTAGTTTGATAAAATATACAGGAAGACATGAACTTAACAAAGGTGCTCGGAAAACATTAGTTTTGAGATAAATTGAATTTGAAAATAAATTTTTGATTAAAAAATAAATTTTTTTAAAAATTTTTTATAAAAAAATCAGCTTGTCCTTGTGTTGAACTAGGGGAAAACCGGTCATCCCCTAGCGACTGACAATGACAGGGTGCGATTTGGTTATTCGACAATGTAATTTTTCAATACTTCCAATTCCTCATTTTCTTCTTAATCGGTTTAACATTCGGACTACTTAGTTGTTTTCAATTTATTGATATTGCTATAAATTTTCAACTCAGTGGCCATTGATTTCTCTTTCTTCTTCCAACTGAGAAGAATGGTCGACAGAAGCGACGACGTCTTGTGTTGTTTTGCTAAAGCAATTTCTAGAGCCACCTAGTGTTATACATGATATGAATGATGAACAACTTTTATGGAGAGCTTCAATGAGTCCAAAGATTAAAGAATTTCCATTTAATAAGTTGCGTAAAAGGTGCCACCAACACTTGAACTTTCCCCTTCCTCTATTTTTGTACCCAATTTAAAAAAATATTGATTTTAATACTTTAAAATTAAAACGTTATCCAATTTGACACTTTCGTCTAATTTCACTATGACTTTTTGACGGACCAAGGATAATTCAGTCAAAATACAAATCGCTCAAATCAAATCCTATTCTTCCCCCATCATCTGTCTTCTTCCTCTTAGTTCTTGGCTGCCGCAGAGGAGTACTGGCCAGGGACATAACTAGGGGGTGGCTCAGGCGGGCTCGAGCCCTCCCCCCCTCAAAATTTTAAAACTTTAGAAATTATGAATTTTTTACATTCAAGCCCCCTCATCAATTTTTTTTAATAGAGCTCCAAAATTCTAGCAAAATTTTTTATTGTTCTTCGAGCCCCCCAACTTTTTTATCTTAGTTCCGCCACTTCTACTAGCCGCCACTAACCATCGAACTCGCAACAAATCACCACCTCTATGTCAAATCTCCAATCCCAAACCACTCCCTACTACAACTTTACAAAGGTAGACGGGTACCATACAAGAAAATCCAAACCCCGATCGGCCACTATAGAAATTAGGCCAATAGAAATTACGAGTGAGATGAAGAAAGAAAAAGAAGAAAAAAACCAATAACACATACAAGATCTACAACATTACATCACCGTAAATTATATAAATGGTTGTTGGTGTGACACATAAATCTTGAAAGAGGAATACAAAATGTTAAGATTCATTATTGTTTGTTCATCAATTGAAATTAATAGCAACTACCTTAAGAATGTTATGCTCATGGCAGGAGCAACAACAACAAGGAGGAGCTTAAAGCTAAAGAAGCAGAGATGTCGGGGAAAACCCTATGCTAAATCTCTTCAATTTCTCCAAAAACTCTTCAATTTTGTCAAATTAAAATAGCTTCAGGCTCAATGAGCTTGCGGTCATCATCATTATCATGGGTTTCCAACAAAATTGTTCGAGAGAGCAAGGTACAATTTGACAAGAACATGCCGAAAGGTGCAGAACGTGGCTCGGGCGGTGGGCGGCAAAATTAAAAATCTGCAAAGGAAGTAAAACGACACTACAAGATCCTTGTTGAAAATTTGAAATTAATTGAATCTGCCTCATGTGCATATATTCCCAAACTACAAGTGCAGCGCTAGGTTTCATTTCGGAGAAGAAGATAAAAGAAAAAATATAAAACGATTTAATTTAGCTCTTATTTTTTATTTTGACTTAATTACCCTTGGTCCAATAGAATTTAATGTGAAATTAGACGAAAGTGATAAATTTGATGACTTTTTAAAGTTAAAGGGATCGACAATTTTTAGTTTGAGTGCTAAAATAGAGAAAACGGGAAAGTTTAGGTGTTTGTGGCACTTTTTACTCAATACGGTTCCTAAAGTTGCTTTTTATGTTCTTATTTAGAGGGCTAGTTTTATTAGCGCCATTATGGGAGAAATTCTTTGAAGGTCATCAAGGTTTTACTCAACTTATGTTCATTCAAATCCTTCATATAACAGATCATTAGAACCTCCAAAATCTGTCTTCTAGGTCGAAGAATTCCTAACAAGATAGGTTAATTCTGGTTAGGTACATAGGTAGGCAACCGGAGCATCTTCTAGACTACCCTGGCCAGCCGTCAAGAGATGACTGGTTCTCCTCTGGTTCAGTGCAAGGGCAGGCCGATTATTACAAAAACTTCATTTATTTGGGGATGATTTTTGGTTGTTTTTGAAGATATTAATAAGTAAAAATGAAGAACTACACTTAATCACCCTATAGTTTAAGACTCCAAGTAAATAATGATGAATTTACTCCCCTAAGATGTTCCATTAGTTGTGTAAGAGTAGGCTCGGAGACCATAAGGGCCTTGTGCTTTCTTGCCTTCATTTGTTTCAAAGTTTTGGTCACCTCTTCTAAGGTGAAAGGTGTATCTAGAGAAAGAATCTCCTTGTTTGATAAGAATCAATTAATCGTACTCGTTCTAGAATACACAAGCTGGAATATTTAGAAGAGTAAATTAATTCAAAATAATGGAGAATAGTACTACTTTCAATCCCGGAGGGGTCAGTTATTTCGGCGCCATAGGAGTTAGTGATTGAGGTGATGAAATTTGTCTTCAGTCTTTGTAAAGCCTTTTGTAGAAGAAAATTGTTTCCTATTTCTTTCTTATAGCCTATCTACTCTGGGACCGGGTCTTCCAATACTCTTCTTCCAAGGACAGGGAACTTATCTATCTCCAACTTAAGTTTCACCCTTTCTGCTTTAGACCAAGAAGCATATGAAAAAAGGCTATCAATCTTTTGCTTTGTCTATTTCATTATGACTGGCGAATACCCATACTTCTTGCTCCATTCAAGGAGATGATCAAGCCTCGATAAAAAATTAGTTCTCATAGAGTTAGCGGTAGAATTGGGCTCGGTGGATCCAAAGCTTATAAAAATTCGTAACATTCATCTTCTTTTATCTAGTGGGGGTTTGAAACGCTTCGACCTAGGTTTTCTTCCCTATAGAAGAAGCAGTAGTGTGAGAAAGATAAAATATAGAGTACAAGATGGTCAGAATGATTTACCGAAGTAGCATGTACAATACATGTGGGCAAGATTGGGAGAAAGAGAGAGCAAGTCATCTATCTAAGTGGGCTCGTATATGGTCATTTGCATTATTGGGCCCGTTCTAGGTGAATTTTGGGCCCTCAACGCCGAAATCAAAAAGGATCAAATTGGAAAGAGCGCTGCAAAAGTTTTCAATTTGCCAAAATATTTCTCGCTCTTTATTTTTTTCATGTAAAGACAAAATTTTGTTGAAACAACATGCAACAAGCTAGGGTAAATCAAAGAGAGGCTGTAAATGATGCAAGAGATCCCATGAAAAGCACTTATGTTTAGGTTTAGGGTTTCCATAAAATCTAGTAAAGCGGAAATAAATAGATTTGGATAAAATAATAGAAACATCTATATGATAAGAAGAATAACTCGATAAAGAAACTCAGTGAATCATTATTCCAAAGGAGTCCAAGACCTCCATAGAGGTCAATCCTATCATAAAAAAACCACAATCAGAGCCCGAAGGAAGTCTAGTATATTCCATTTTATTTTTAAGGCATTTAGTCTCAGTCTCAATAAGGTTGTGTAGTGCTCTAATTGCGCGAGTGCTGCCTAGCCTTGGTAATTCCAGCAAAGGATACTCATTGAGCTTGGCATAGCTGAACATCAGCTGCCACCGTTGGTAAATGAGTAGTAATAGAATCAAAGTCTTCGACTTGTTTAGAAGGTCATTGACATCTAATGGTGTGTCTTTTGCAGCACACTTCATAGGGAGAGGTTTGGTTTTTCCTTCAATATTTTCAACAAATGCAAAGAGTGCCCTAGATGTTGATTTGTTTCTGGGGCCCACAAGATGGGCCATCTTCTTAAATGTGGAAGCCCTTTTGTTACTCAAGCCTCTAGTTATCAACTTTGGCTTCCTCATTTTCATGTATCTTGACACTTCTTTTACGACCTACATAATTGACAAGAAGTTTTTTGTTCCAAGTAAAGTGAGTTAAATAAATAATTATCATCAAAATGTGAATTAAGATTCCAAATAGTAGGGAGGAGGGGAATGTAATTCTAATATGCATAATATAAATTAAATGAAGAATTAACAAAATTAATAAAAAAGGGAATTAGAGGGAGCATGTGATACCCCCAATCCCCGCCACTAGGCCAAGCTACAGCTCGAGTAAGGTATCTCGCGTGCCTCTCAAGCACTAGACTATAAGTCCCAAAATAAAGAAAGCCCAACCCTGGGGCAACACTAAAAATATATACACAAAGTATGCAGCAGAAAAAACTTAAATAAACCTGTTACCACTAGTTCGTCCCAAATACAAGATTTAAAAAAAACTTCTTAAAACTGTTGCGATACAAAATAATAGTCTTATACCAACAAAACCCTATAATAATATAAACAGAAGAACCTTACACCTGGCCCGAGTCTGAGAAAAACAAAACATAATACATGACAACCAGAACATAAACATGTCCTTCCAGAGAAACATGGTCCAAGATTCCATGCCCGCAACTTCAACGACTTATCGTACCTCTGTTTGTCCTGGGTTGATCTGAGAAGAAAACATGAAATGGAAAACGTGATCGCGAACGCTCAGTGAGTCCACGTGTGTGTATGTGTCTCAATGATTTCTTTGAAATAATGATGATGTAATTTCACGAAACCATTTTTATGCAATATACTAAGAAACATGTTATTTTAACAATACTAGTGCTTGAACCGGAATAAGGGTTTCAAGCGCAACTGAGAAGTCTGAGCGAATAAAGACACATCATCGTAGCTTCTACACCCGAATGCAAAGAAACATGCAATGCTACAATCGGGCTCGTCGGACAAGGTCCGAATCCCAAAACTAGGTCATCGGAAACAAGTCCGGCATCTCGTAGTGAATACTAGCCCAACATTATACGAGCGCTCGATTACCAAACAACCGCTCTCCCCAAAACTGGTCCAAACATCAAGCTACAGACTCCTGGGGCACCTACTAGGTCTGTCCTGGGACCAACCTCGGTGTCGAGTCCTTCCTGACTCTTCACTAGGCGGTCGAACCCCACCGCAGAGCATGATGCGGTGTTCACGTAAATCGATTGGGCCACACCCTCCGCGGTCTACGCCCCTCTTCAAGTGGATCCACTCTCTTGAGTCTAAATCGTCCACGCCATCGGAAGAGGCCCTCGTACAGGGGACTAGCCATGTACAGTGCAATCCTCTGACGCTTCTGAACACAAGATCATAAACAGAACTGTAATTATGGTCGGAATGGGGTTTTCATATGTGTTTACAACAGAAAGGCCATATGTTCGGCCAACAGGTCAGAGTCAAGTCATGAATACTTTCAGCAAAAAGCCCCATCTGCGAGTTCACCACATGCTTATGCAACCACACACATGTATGCCAGATTTATACTCATGCACGTCAAAACAATGTAGCTTTTCAAAACTAGAACATTTTCCAACCTATAAATCTTTCCAGAAAAACTTGTATACGGCCAAAACCTGTTTCACAACAATTATAAACCATTTTGAAAGGCCACACCTATATGGAGCACGGCTCCTATGCATTGGCTAAGAAAATAGATAACACATTGTGGAGAACATCTCCGAAAAATATACTAAACTGCAACATGCGGAACGTAGTAAATATTTTATAACAGATTCAGGAAACATGCCTTACAAGGCCCGTAATATTTGCAAATATTAGAAAACAAGGTTTTGTGGACTCACCTGGATGTGGCTCATGTGCTATAGTCCTACAAACACAATACCAGCAAATATTTAAGTACAAATTCACACGTTTCTAGTTGTCTCCAAAAATATAAAACATGATAACTTCTTACGAATCTAGGATATAACTGCACGTATACTAATCTAATGAGCATACACTTCTTATCCTATCATAATAAAATCATATAAACCTACTAGTGATACCAAATATATATATATCAACGCCATATATCAACAAAGTAGGTGTATATGTAGGTATATATGTATATATATCAAGATTAGTTACGCAAGTCAAGTGTATTAAAATTATACATACAAACCATAAGTGTTAACATCATTTCCTAGGGTCATGTGTAAAAATACGTATCAAATTTATGAATGCCAAAACTAGTTACAAAAAGTTATATATAAAAAATATATATAAAAAGTTATGTACTAAAATATATAGACAAACAAGACTTTATTTACTAAAATTATTTATATAAAGAGAAAATCCCACATATACTAAAAAAATTATATATATACACACATATTTACCAACTATATATATTAAAAATTATTTGCAACGATTATTCATACCATAAACATGTATATATTTATATAAAGTTATACATATTAAAAATTACTTTACAACAATCATACATATATATATATATATATTAAGACTTCAGTATCCTACAATTAGGCATAAATCCCCATGCATGCAAATATATAGATATATATATATATAAATACAAAGGTTATATATTTAAATTGCACATATAAACATATATCTAAGGTATATAAATACTAAAACTAGACATGCAAAAAATATATATACTACATATATATTTGAGAACATAAATAATTATGTGTACTAAATGTATATATATAAAAGAAAATACTTTTAAAAATTATTTACCAAAAATTTAGGTATATAAATATATAAACCATTTTAGGTAAAAAGGATTATACCAAGAAAAAATTAAACAAATAAGTTTATATAAAATTAAATAAGAGAAATCAACACAAAAATAAAAAAAATTAAACAACTCTTAACAAAAATTATACTATTACTAAGTGAACAAAGAAAAAGATGGGAGCAAGACACACAAAAAGAATCAAAATAGCAAAAGAAAGGGGAAAAAAAACGGAAAAGGAAAAAAAAAGAAAAAAAAAGGGGCAGGGAAGGGGAAAAAAACATAAAAGGACAACAAGTACAATAAGGGGAAAAAGGGGAAAAAAATAGAAACAAAAGAAAAGAAATTACCTACTGCTGCTACTGGGAACCGTAAAACTACTAAACATTTTATATTTTATATATAGGAACATAAGCAAAATCGTAAAACTACTACAAAAAGATTGTTATAAAGAATGTGCATTAAAACCTGCATAAGAGCATTTGATTCATATCTAAACGTTACAGTTTCCTTCCACAGAATTGATGTCATCTAAAATTTTTTTTAACCATTCAATATCTTGCTCAAAATAAAAGTCGGAACTATCTAATGTGTGCGCCAATATGCATAAAATATATTATTTATAAATAAAATATACCATATATGATCGTGTATGTATATTTAATAAATCTTATAAAATCTAAAAGCCTAATAAAATTGTTGAACCCTAAGGAAACTTATATCTTAAATTAGAAGTTGATCCACAATAACGTGTGTGCCATGTACACGTGTTAGACAAACTCATAAAGTAATGTGTTAGACAAATTCATAAAAATATGTTGCGTATAGAAATCGTATTAAATGTTGTATGAGAAAATCTCACCAATATTTAATGGATACGATTGCCTCGATAGTACTTATGTTGTCTAACAAATATATATATATATCCACTTTGAAAGCAATATCACTTTCCTCCCTCTCACAATTGAAGATATTTTCTCTTCTCTTTTCTTTCATTTTAATCGCATCTTTTCAAAATCGGAGGTATTTGTTTTTGTTACTTCGTGTATTTGCTTTCTTTTTCATTCTCAACTACGTTCTTTTGAACTTTGAACTTAGACACCATCTCATTTCATGTATCATTTAGTTTCGTTTGTAATTTGGAGAATTTTGGATTTGCTTTTGATTTCTCATTCTTTTGATTTTTTATTAAATTATTGATCCATTTTTTTTTAATTTTTTCTCGAAGGTTTGGAAAATGGCGACATGTGAAGATTCTTTGAAGAATCGTCCGATGCTCTATCGGGGGTCTCTCCAATTTCGTCAAGATCTTAATTGATTCGGAATTTTCGAAGTTTTGGTAGGTTAAACTCTCTTCTTTTTTCTTTTATTTTGATAGATCTAATCTATTTTTTCTCCTTTCATTAGTTCGTGCTTTGGAAAGTTTAAAGAAGATTTAGTTTAAAGGTCTCTTTTTCACATAAAACTCTAGAATGACTTTGACAAAATTCGGTTTAAAGATTTTTTCTTGAATTTTGTTAATGATGAATTGTTAATTTGTGAAACAAGATGCCCTAACTTGAAGAGGAAAACCAAATGTGCCATACATTATAATTGCTTCTACACTTTATTTTTTATTCCTTTTATTATGATTTCTCGAATTGGAATTTAAATTGTAATTTGGAACTAAAATTCTAAAAAGGTTGCATTTAGCGGCATCACATATTCGATTATTTGTTAAATCAGTAGAATTATGTGGATTCAATTGTATTTTAATTCTTTTGATTGGGAAACCAAAAATTATAGAATTAATACAAGTATATGTTACTCCAAATGTGTGTATGTATAAACGAGAATATGACAAGCATTGAGATCACCAAATATAAGTTCTTAACTCAAAAATTTTTGTAGCTAAGTGATGACCAACTCGTTGAATCCAAAGGAGGTGTGATAATTTCTTACAACAAACTAAAATGAGAAAAAACACTTGAAAGTTGTTTTCTTAAAAGGACCGATATAAAAGTAAATTATGGCTGAAGAATCTTAATTTCAAAGATTAATAAACTTCATTATTTGTCTTTTAGAATTGCAATGCCCTTTCCTTCTAATTAGACTAAACTAACTTCAAAACTGAAGGAATTGATGCACTTTGAGAAATTTTGTTACTGTAAAATCTAACTAATTGCAACTATGTTCAAGCAAACTCAAAATGTTCTTGCATTTCACGCTAAAATGATAAACAAATATTGTTTACTTGATAATGTTCTCAAAACGAGTGTTAATATATTACTAGTTATAATTGCTCAAGAGCTGAATTTAACAAACTTCACTTCTTCTTAGCAAATTATCCTTGCAACAAAAGACTGTTAAAGTAAGTCACCCAGCTTATAATAATCTAGTTACTACTCACAATCAAGCGCGTGAAAGGAATCTAGAAAGTAGGTGAACACACATCACAAATTCAATAAGCGAGGGAGAATGGTAGGATGAATAAGTGAAAATGAG
This sequence comes from Catharanthus roseus, assembly GCA_028651295.1. Lineage (NCBI taxonomy): Eukaryota > Viridiplantae > Streptophyta > Magnoliopsida > Gentianales > Apocynaceae > Catharanthus > Catharanthus roseus. Next base: position 1,099,891 of record JAPQWS010000170.1, on the reverse strand, counting down.
AAGAAATAAATACATCATAAATAACATGTACAAAGTCTTCAAACACTTGAATAAAGCTAAGCTCTTTGTTTTGAAACATTTTAACTCTCCTAATAAAATAGCATTCCTCTATTTAAAGAAGGGGAAAAGGTAGGAGAGAATAGATATTGTTCAAATTTAATTCAAATCTAAACAATCCAAACATATGGAATTTTATCTCAACAAATATTCAACTTAAAAATTTTTTCCAACTTTGTGACCACTTTAGCATGCACCAGCACCTCTTTCCAGCTTTTAAACTATTTCAATTAAATGCCCAATAATTTTCCTATATTTCCTCAAATGCTGATTTTCTTGTATAAAATCCAAACAGTAATAAAAAAACCAACTATTTTCAACTTTTAAACTATAACAAAGGAAATTTAAGCAAAATATTGAATTAAAATAAATCATATCACAGAAAACAGAAAAGCACGCAAGAACTTACACGTGGTTCGATTAAGTGACCTATATCCATGGATGAAGAGATCTTTGTGGTTATTGTTGGTCATATTCGACAGAATTGTTACAAGGGTGAATGTGTGTATGTATATGTGTGTGTGTGTATATATACATACATACGTACATAAATACATATATCTAACTATCTGCCAAATCCTACATGGTTTAGGATAATCTAAACCTTACAAGATTCTAGATTATTCTAACAAGGTTCTAACTTAATCCATATCCAATTCTATATTGTTTAGGACACAAAATGAAGACAACCTAACATTCTCCACCATGGCTTGAATTTCCCAAGCCACCAAAGAACAAGCATATCTCTCTGTGCCAATGCACTAAGTTAAATCTAGCCTTGAACTTTTCTTCTGGCACAACTTTATCAAAATATCTGATGCGACTATCTTCCTAGTAGCAAACATTTCCTCACCAAGTCTCCACCATAGATAGAATTTATATATTCAATGGCCAAACCACTAATACAATAATTAGAGATTACCAACCACATCAGCCATACCTCTCTAGAAATCATCGATCAGTCTCATCCCTTTGTACTGCATCCAATTCTTCAGGTAATTTGTCTTCATCTTCAAATGTTGTCGGATACTTTAAATGAAGGATCAGGAATGCCTTCATCTTCACTTTTCGCAAGCAAATGTCTTTTGACTTATTAAATTTATCAACATAAAACTTTACCGGTGACATCATGATCAGCGTACATCGAGCAACCCTTAACCAAAATTTGATACCACTTGTGATGCGAAATTTATGGTTAAAAAAAAGTGATAGAAAACAAAAAACACATAAGAATTTACGTGGCTTGGTAGATTCTGTATCTATGGATAAAAGAGATCGAGGCTTCTTATTTTTGTTGGTCATGTTTGAAAGAATTGTTACAAGAGTGAATATATATATAGATCCTAACTAGCTAGGATACCTTTCATGATTTAGGATAATCTACACCTACAAGATTCTAGCATTGCAATATTTGAACAAGATTATGTAGACTTGTAATACATATCGAATCCTATATGGTTTATGATACAAAATTCAAGATGACCAAACAGTTGGGTATCTGTGTGAGTGAAAGAGGAAAGACATCTATCCCCCACTGAGATAATGGGTCTTAAATTTTATTTCCTGACTTTGGATTTGTTGTCAATAGACTTTAGATAACTTTTACTGATTTTGACATTATTAAATTTTTTTGTATGTTTTGTATTTGTTTTATGCTTAGGGTTTCAATTGGCCATATTAGATTTGTTAAAATAGTCATGATACACGAGTATGAGAAATGCAATGTCATTTATGCATCAAGTTTTTGCAGAAAAGATCTATTTTGATTTTCCTTACTTTTGTTATGATTCGCCAAACCCACTAATTGTTATCCTCTTTTTATACAACTAATTTTTTTTGGTGCAGTTGCAAATGTAAACGCCTATACTTGATGAGTATGTTAATTATATGAAAGTTAGGATAGGATTAATATGTTCCACTATAAATTTTTTTGAAAGTATATACAGTAAAAAAATGGGACTGTCAGGGTTAGGGCGCTCGAAGCTCGACCTATTTTATTCGGGATTTGGGCCAATTTATAGACCCTAAAGTAATTTGGTCCGAGCTTGGGCTTAGGCAACTCGGCCTGCTCATATACATTACTATTTATAATTTTTTATTATATTATACTATGTTATATATTATAATTATATATATTATGTTGTAATTATCTATTAACAATTGAGAAATAATTAAATAAATATTAAAATAGAATAAATTTTTGATTCATTTGAAAGAATTTTTTTTATTGTTTCGTATATAATATATATGTAATTGTTTGAATCTGTAATTTTACAAATGTATAATATAATAATAAAAATAGTTTGTAATAAAATTCTTTCACTACGTTTCAAATTTTTGTTTTAACTTTTTTTTAAAAAACATTATATTGGACCAGTCGTCTCAAACATGGCCCGAACAAATATGAGCTGAGCTCGACTCATTCTTCTAAGGCCTGAATTATTCAGGCCGAGCTCATGCCAAGGGAGGCTCCACGCATTAGGCTTGATTGATAGTCTTAACTAAAATTATAGTCTTCATTGACATTTATTATTTTGTACCAGGATTTCTCTTCTAGACCTTGGCTAGTAATCTAGGAAATAAAGATTTAATTAAGAGTTTCACAAGAATTTCTAGCTGGAACTCAGTTAACAATCTAAGCAAGAACTAGGTAATTTTAGTACACATTCAAAGATGTCCTGAAACTAGTTAGATGAATTCATAACGGAAAAAAACAGCTTAAAGGCCTATGTGATTCTATTTGAAGAGAGCAAGTGTTTGATGAATAAAAGTCTTTGCGAGAATGTAGGAGTCAGCTCGGGTAACTTCCCCGATTCTCTACTTGCTAGGCCGAACATCTCATAGCTCACCTATGGACCGTCTTGCTAGCTAGCCACCTCCTCAGCTTGGCAGGTCCTTATTCAGGCTGGCACATAGCTTTCCCCTCACTAGATGAATCATCTTTCTACTTTCAAAAGTACGTATCTCTTAGGTGTCAACAGTTACTACTATCTAAGCATTAATTAAAGAATTTATTGATAATTTTTCACAAGTAATAATCTTGACTTGAAATATTGAAGTAGTTACTTTATAGAAGTTCTCATTGTCTATTTATTTTGAGTTTTTTACTAATACTTGTGTACATTGTAAAAAAAAAAGCAAAAACTTAGTTGACTTTGATAACGTCTATACTCTTTCATCACTTTTTTTTTTTTGGGTTCTTTTACTTAATTTTCAGTTTTTGTTAATACGTATACTTATTAAAGGAAAAAATCATGCATGTAATGCTTTTAGTTTTTGCCTCAAATAGTTCCCTTCTTACTTGTTTTCTGAACTTCTTCTTTATTATATCACTTATTAATCTATTTTTATCTTGATATAGTGTTTGCCCCTCGAAATTGCTCAAGGAGTTAAAGGTTTAGTGCTTCAAGAAATTATGTTAGAGGACTTAAGTCAAACTTTTTGGACAGTGACATTATCTGAGTACAATGGCAAGGTTGCTTTTTGTAAGGGATGGCCAGAGTTTTCAAAAGATATGAACCTTGAAATCGGGGACGCTCTGGTGTTTTATTACATCAAGAAAGGTCATTTCTTTGTCCTAGCATTTGACAGTGATGGATATGAAAAAAAATACACTCCTAGAAGACATCCATCATCTAATAGAAGTCTAGAAATAAATGCAAACGATATATCAAATCGAGATGAAGATGGAAAGCATAAGCAGCATTGCATGGATGAAGAATGCTTTGTTGATGATAAATCGAGATGATGGCTACCATCAAAGTGACTACAACAAGTGTGTACTTTATGATTTGCCAAGCTTTGAAATGCCACAAACTGCATGTACTACGAGTGTAACTAGGAAGGGTAGGGATGGAAGTTCCAAGGATAAGAATCCTAGTGAAACAACAATCCTAAATGACAGGAGTGCTATTAATTTGGCACCTATTGCTAATGTGTCACAGAGTTTGGCCATGGGTTCCCAAAGTCCTCCTAAGACAAGTAAGCGAAAATTAGGTGAGCAACTTTGTGTTTCACTAATAATCGAAAAAGTATTATTTATCCATTCAGAATGTTTTTGCCTTTCTTCATTAAATCACTAGTGCGTTGTATTATATCATAATCAAGCAGCTCCTGTATTATATGCTTTCTGTTGAGGCCCAGAAATTTTCAATTCTTGGTAAAATGCCGATTTGAAGTATGCATTTGTTTATTGTTACTTAGACTATTTGATGGATATAGATTTCTCCTAAAAATTACTTCACATATTTTAGATTATTGATATTATTTTGCTTATATGCATAAAGGTATCAGTTCATTGTAATCTACTGAATTTATATCTTTAGTTTCTTTTTTACAAGAATTCAAAACAATTGCCGATGAGAAACTATAGATCTGATGAATTGGAGCAATTGAGTATCTCGATGATTATTGCTCTAATTTGTACACCATAAGTTATATTTTTTTTTCTTATTGTTGGTCTATTCATTTAATGTTTTGGTTTTTTTCACTTTTGGTTGTAACATATATATTTTTAATTTTCTAATCTTATCATATATACATGGTTTTATACATGTAGACATTGCGACTTATATGCCAAAGGATGATATAGTTGAGAAGAAAAAACTATCAACTTCTTGTGGTGTAAAGAGAGGCATTGATTTCATTTCTAAATACTATTCATTTACATTTATTTCTAACTTGAAATATGTTTAATGTGGAGCGATATTCATTCATTTATATTTTGGCTCATTTTCCTTTAGTTTTTTTTTTTCATTTTCTTCACTCCTGTATTCTAATATCTACCTTTTCACTTGTAAGAAATCGATTCTTTCTAAATCTAGGTGAACTTGTCTTTTTTAGCCTTATAATTTTGCTACAATGCAGATGAATCGACATCTGTGAGAATGGTGGGTAGAAATACTTCTGAATTTGCACCAATGAACAAGGGTAATTTAAAAATTTATTCATCTGTAAGAATTTATGCATTGATTGAGCAATAAACTTAAATTGTTACATACAGGTTGTCTCTAATTTATATTGTTTAGGTTGGTAAACATGAATTTTTTCTTAATCTGGATCTATTCAATTTAATCTTTTGGAATTTCGATTTCGATTTACATTTATATATTTTTTTTTCTTATTGTATGTTATTGGTTTTACATGCAAGGCAAAGGAACTAGGATTTCAAAGAATGATATAGTAGACAAGATAGAACAAATATCTGTCTATGGTAGAAGAAGATATATATGGATTTCATTTTGGATTATATTCATTTGTGTCTACATCTAAACTAAAATATATATCCAATTTGTAGCTATATTTATTTACTTCACATTTAGCTCCCTTTTCTTGTCATTTTAATTTTTTTATATTTACTCCAAATTTTCTATAAGCGAAACTTCTCATTAGGATTGAGTTGCTTCCTCTAAAATCTTAATGAACTTGTCTTTTCTATCCTCATAGTTTCCACTAAAATGTAGGTTGGTCGCCACTTACGAAAGAAAAGGGAGACAGGTTACTGCACTGCACAAATGAACAAAGGTAATTAAAAAATTTATGTGACTAGAAGTCTTTGTTGATTAATGTTCAATTATCATATATTATCCCCATTTATCTTTCACATTTACGTTAGAGGAGTTTTCTATTATGTTTTTATTCTTTTTTATCTTATTATATGTACATGGTTTGACATAAAGGTAAAGAAACTAAGATTTCAAAGAATGATGTAGTTAAGACAAGAAAACAAACATCGTCTCGTAGTGGAAAGAGAATTTTACATGGATATGATTTTTGGGATACTATTCATTCTGCCAACATCTAAATTGAAATAGATTACCAATGTGGAGTAATATTCATTCACTTCCCTTCTTTTTAATTTTTTAATTTTTTATTCAATTCATCATTTTAGTGAACTCAAATTTTCACCAGTATGCGCTTGTTTATTTATAAATTTGGATTAAGTTTTTCTTTTTAGCCTCATAATTTCCTCAAAAAACAGGTCAACCGCTAACTATGAGAGAGCAGGAAGACAACTCTTTTGCAGCTACACTAGGAAACAATGGTAATTCGAAAACTTATGCAACTGGAGGAGTTGATGTTAATTGAGTAATGGAGTTGACTTTATATATATATATATATATTATCAATTTGTACATTGTAGGCTAATAAATATGTTTTTTTTCTTATAATGGATCCATTCGTTTAATGTTTTGAATTTATTTAATTTCAATTTTTACAGTTACACTTTTAAAATTTTTCAATATTTTCGTATGTACATGATTTTACATGTGGATAGAGCAACAATGATGCCAAAATGGTATGATTGAGAAAAGAAAATTAAGATCCCCTCATGTTCAAAAAAGGAGCATGTATCTCTTTTATAGATACTATTCATTTTGCTATTCATTGTTTTTAATCTAAATAGGAATATATTCCCAATGTGAAGCACTATTCATTCACTTCCCTTTTAGCCCCCTTTCCTTCTTTTTCTTTTTCATTTTTTATATCCACTCCAAGATTTCATTGTATTTACCTTAAATGCAGATCCACTTCATAATTTCTCTTAAATGCAGATCAATTGCCATCTATGAGAGAGGAGGTAGGCAGTTTTTTTGCAGTTGCACTAAACAAAGTGGTTAAGATAACGCCAGTTGATCCTATTTATGTGCCCTCATCAACTGTCAACAGAGTCACTTGTTTGGCAAAGACAAATGGTGGTTATTTAATTAAAGTACGTTTCTCTTAATAATTTTTAATGTTTGCAAATATGGTCCATTTCATTGCAATATCACAAGTAACTATCTTTATAGTGTTTGTCTTGCTTTCATTCTCATTTTTTCGATTTTTTAACAATCAACTATATCTATGCATCTTTAATGTACTTTCCTCTACAGTAGTCTAGATATATAAATATCATCGATATGCATGTCCCTTTTTATTATATAACGTTTACCGATTTGAGCAAGTGCCTCTCTTGGGAGAAGAGATTTCTTTGGTTTTTGTTTGGGGAGAAGGGGTGGGGCTTGACATTGTTCTCAATTGTTTCATATAATTTACTTTTCAGATTATTTTAGATTATAAATTTTTATTGTGTTTTTACCGATTCTTAATTTCATATTATTTTATCTTTAAAAAATATGGAAAAGATTTTTCTAAAATCTACTCAGGAAGTGCATTTTCGAAACTGTTTTTGCTTAAGAATTATGTTGAATAAAAAAATATTATATAGTTTTTTCTTTTAAAGAAAAGTTTGCCAAAATCACTTCTTTCAATGGCCGAAAAAAGCTCTAGTAATCGAAAATATATTATATATCTACTTCAAATTTCTGGATTCCATTACCTACATAGTATTTAGATTGTTGTACTTCTATTTTCCTTCGAAATTCTCTTAATTTTGTATTGGACATGAGGCAGAAAGAAAAAACTTTTCATCAGTTGTTAACTTTGCAATCCTTGTTCTTTTAAAAGTTTTTTTACTTTTATTCTCATTTCTCTATCTCTGTATAGAATTTGCCAAGTAGCTTGCCGTCAATTACATTTGAAAATGGTATCGGTGAGGCATCCATCATTCTTCGAGATCCAAGAGGAAAAGCATGGGAGAGCACTTATCACGAGAAAGATGGTCTTCGTTCTCTGGCAGCTTCTTGGCCAGTCATCAATGCAGAAAATAACATTGAACCTGGAGATCGTTTGGTAATTAGCCTGGTAGATTCAAGGAGCAATGAGTATAAGTTCGATATTGTTCGTAATCCAGTTGGAAATTAAAAGTATCATTTTTCAAGACTCGTGAGACACAACAAGTGAACTAGTATCTACTTGTGACTTAGATGGGACAAATGTCGTTCCCTCATAGAATTGGAGCATATTTTGAGTTGATTACTTTTTGCACATAGCAAAAAGCTTTCTATACTTTTCCGATCGTGCACGTAATCTGCTTTGGAGTCAAAGTAGTTTGATGGCTTTATTTATCTTTAAATAACTAGATTGTTTGGAGCATTGATAGAGTTTTGAAAGTTAATTTAGGGAAATATGCTATACAAAAAAAATATTAATTCCTTAATGTCTTGTTCCAGGTAAGGTTAATGGCGAGTTTGAATTATAACATTTTTTCTTTAAAAACTGAGGGAGAAGTTTATAAGAGATTGAGTGCTACTGTGGACTAACCTTGATGGATTATATTTTTCAAGGTGTAATATATTTCGGTTATTTGAAAAGAAAAGACAGCTATTCTTGTGCAGTTGTTATTGCCAAAAGTTACCTAATTATTTCCTATATTAAAGCATCAATCACGTTTTTGAAAATTTTTAGTGAGAGAAAAGATGAAATCTGTTCATTACTATCTATCTAATTAGAGAAGAAATATGAACAGTCAAATATATAAGGTCATAAGTTTTTTTTAACTTGTACTAAGTTTCGTTTCGATTTTGAAAATCTACACACGAGAGGCAAGCATAGTTAGCCAACTATGTTTTTTTGTTACTCATCAAATACAGTGACTGTTGTCTCCTTTAAGCCATCAGTGACGAACGAGGATTAGTAACCTCATGGGTAGAAGTCTCCACCTATAGCACATCAAAGTAGAAAGAGCTTAGCTTCAGTAGACCGTCAACTCATACTTTAATCATAGAGTACTTGTCTTATTGTGATGTGATAGGTTATGTTTCTTTTCCTTTATAGTTATTTATAGGAAACCTCTATCACGGGGTCATATGCTTTATTTGCTCCAAACATATACTTCTATAATGGTCATGAGAAGATCTCATTGACTTAAGGTACAGCCAGGAGACTATCATACAATAACCTTTAATTCAGTGGCATACCCAACTCCATTGATCGATTAAGAACAAGATAACTTGTATTTTAAGTAACAATATTCTACATATTACTGTGAAACATGATATAACCTGTGGATTGCCTACTTAAAGCCCTTGGACCTTATGTGTGTGTGTATATAAATATATATATAAAGAAAGTACAATCCAAGCAAATAATTACCAAACACCATTTTATTTATTCTAAACAACATAGTTTTACATAATGTACTCTAAATGTTCATACTTATCTCATGGAGTGACCCTTAAATAAATACTTAGAGACTTATTCCCAGGGTCCTGATTCTTAGATTATCCGAGAAAACCACAAGGGGCGATTCCCACAGAAGCCATCATACAAGTAATCCATCTTGACTAAGTTCATTTATCCAACATATAGAGTACTTGGTCCCTTGACGAGAGATTTTCTTTCATAGCATATCTTTGTAGACCAACCTCAAATTTTGCTACACCGCCAAATCATAATCAAACCATAATGCAGTCATCTACGATGTAGTTTTTATAATCTTAGTTTCTCTCCTTTATAGTATCTTTGTGGAAATTGTCATCAATGATTCCAGTTCTACATACTCCAAGTACACTTGCAGAATCAATCATGAGAAAGACACTCATTGACCTAAGGTAAGTCATCCATGAAAGAAACTACCACAATGATGTTTTATTTGATGGCATGTCCAACCGCATCAACTAACCAAGAACAAGATTACCTATATCCTGTGTAACAACATTCCACACCTTATAAATACAACCTATCTCGTGGACTTTCTACTTAATTATATATGGGAGCTTATGTAGTAAATATGCCAGACTCAAAACTGGATAAACAAAAACGATTCTTCTATTGTATTCCGAAATACTACGTAGATAATATTGGGTCATACATCTCAACAAGATGTATCTTCTCTTGAAAAGTTTGGATCTACATTTAAATCTTGAAGAAAGTGATATGTTAGACTCAATTGGCATAATTTTAACATGTTCAGGTACCATTTATAGAACTTTTCAAATTGAGATCCTTAATAGAGACAAGCTTATATTTGTAGGGACAAAATTGAAATTAAACTTGTCTAGTTATATTAAAAGCCCCGTTGAATTTTATTTGTCCTTGGATATAAAAGTTTGGAAATAAAAACGTTTTAGCTATAGTGTGTAGAGCCAATATAGCTAATCCTCGTTATAAATGGCAAAACAAATTTTTTACCTAAAATTGTAATAGATTTCCCACCCCAACTACTAACCCCCTAAAAAAAAAAAAAAATGAAATACCACACTCAATCTACCCATTATCGTTGAGTTGAATATTTGCTAAAACAAATTATAAAGCATGTGTTTTATTATTTCCTGAATTGGTTGAATTAAAGTTTGTTTAGAAAAAAAAAAAAAGTAAAGTCTATTTAATAATATGCATTGACAAATATGATTAGCAATAAATTTTCACAATTCACATCCTATTCTATATTTCTTGATCATTCTCGGCAGTGAAAAATAATTTATTTTGATGATAAATAACGAAAATAATGAATTTAAATTTACTTTTGGACAACCAACATATTCAATGGATCAAAGAACAGGTGTGTAGGGCACATTTGTGGTCGGCAACCAAAATTTTGTTGCAAGAATTTTTAAGGTTTTCAACACATTTTTAGGCTCTTTCTTGCTTCAAATTCCATCATACTTAACAATCTCCAAACATTTGTCTTAAGTCACTAGATAGGGTTATTAATGAAAAAATATAAATGATATTAGAGTAAATGTCATACTTAGTCCTCAACATTTGTTTCGCTCTCAGGTATGGTCCTAATATTTATTTTTAATTTTATGGTCTTCAACATGTGTTCGAACTCCATGAATGGTCCCTTTTTCTTCAAATTTTGTCAAAATTAACAATCTGTAAATGTTTATGATGTATTCAATCTCATATAGTGTGGTAAAAAAAAGTAAAATTATAAATACAGAACAAAAATAACATAAAAAGAACATAATCTTTCACCACTTCTTTCATATGAAGGAGTAGAACGCTCTAAGGGCTTGATCTAAAAATCTCAAGAGCTCAGTCTAAGAACAAGTTCAAGAAGTTTTTGAACCTACAATGCCTACATAACCCAATAAAAGGATTTTAAATCCTAGAGGTAATCTTTTGAACCATATTGATCTTTGCTTTTCACTTTCCTTTGAATTTCCGATGTACCAATCCTCTCTTCAATAATTTAATCTATTAAGAAATTTAAACTTTTCTAGCTCGTGCTCATGACACATGTTAATATGGATTAAATTTCTAATTAAGATTAAATAATTTCTTGTAATTTTTTAGATTTAATAATATTTATTAGATTTAAACTACTAAACACTGTATATTTTATCTATAGAAATATGTGCTTCGAGGAACATAAGCAAAATTGTAAAACTACTACAAAAAGATTGTTATAAAGAATGTGCATTAAAAAGCTGCGTAAGAGCATTTGACTAATATCTAAACGTTATAGTTTCCTTCCACAGAATTGATGCCGTCTAGAACTTTTTAACCATTTAATATCTTGCTAAAAAATAAAAGTAGGAACTCTCTAATATGTGCGCCAATATGCATAAAATATATTATTTATAAATAAAATATACCATATATGATCGTGTATGTGTAGTTAATAAATCTTATAAAATCTAAAAGCCTAATAAAATTGCTTTGAACTCTAAGGAAACTTATATCTTAAATTAGAAGTTGATCCACAATAACGTGTGCGCCTGTACACGTGTTAGACAAACTCATAAAGTAATGTGTTAGACAAATTCATAAAAATATGTTGCGTATAGAAATCGTATTAAATGTTGTATGAGAAAATCTCACCAATATTTAATTGATACGATTGCCACGATAGTACTTATGTTGTCTAACAAATATATATATCCACTTTGAAAGCAATATCACTTTCTTCCCTCTCACAATTGAAGATATTTTCTCTTCTCTTTTCTTTCATTTTAATCGCATCTTCTCAAAATCAGAGGTATTTGTTTTTGTTACTTTGTGTATTTGCTTTCTTTTTCTTTCTCAAGTAGGTTCTTTTGAACTTTGAACTTAGTCACCATTTCATTTCATGTATCATTTAGTTTCGTTTGTAATTTGGAGAATTTTGGATTTGCTTTTGATTTCTCGTTCTTTTGATTTTTATTAAATTATTGATCCATTTTTTTAAAATTTTTCTCTGAAGATTTGGAAAATGGCGACATGTGAGGATTCTTTGAAGAATCGTCCGATGCTCTATCAGGGTCTCTCCAATTTCGTCAAGATCTTAATTGATTCAGAATTTTCAGAAGTTTTGGTAGGTTAAACTATCTTTTTTTTTCTTTTATTTTGATAGATCTAATCTATTTTTCTCCTTTCATTAGTTCGTGCTTTGGAAAGTTTAAAGATTTAGTTTAAAGGTCTCTTTTTCACATAAAACTCTAGAATGACTTTGACAAAATTCAGTTTAAAGATTTTTCTTGAATTTTGTTAATGATGAATTGTGAATTTGTGAAACAAGATGCCCTAACTTGAAGAGTAAAACCAAATGTGCTATACATTATAATTGCTTCTACACTTTATTTTTATTCCTTTTATTATGGTTTCTCGAATTGGAATTTAAATAGTTACTGGGAACTAAAATTCTAAAAAGGTTGCATTTAGCGACATCACATATTCAGTTATTTGTTAAATCTGTAGAACTATGTGGATTCAATTGTATTTCAATTCTTTTGACTGGGAAACCAAAAATTATAGAATTGGAAACATTAATACAAGTATATGTTACTCCAAATGTGTGTATGTATAAACAGAATATGACAAGTATTGAGATCAAGTAAATATAAGTTCTTAACTCAAAAAATTTTTGCAGCTAAGTGATGACCACCCCTGTTGAATCCAAAGGAGGTGTAATAATTTCTTACAACAAACTAAAATGAGAAAAACACTTGAAAGTTGTTTTCTTTAAAGGACTGATATAAAAGTAAATTATGGCTGAAGAATCTTAATTCCAAAGATTAATAAACTTCATTATTTGTCTTTTAGAATTGCAATGCCCTTTTCTTCTAATTAGACTAAACTACTTTCAAAACTGAAGGAATTGATGCACTTTGAGAAATTAAGTCACTGGAAAATCCAACTAATTGCGAGTTATGTTCAAGAAAACTCAAAATGTTCTTGCATTTCACGCTAAATTGAGAAAAAAAATATTGTTTACTTGATAATGTTCTCAAAACGAGTGTTAATATATATCTAACTATCTGCCGAATCCTCCATGGTTTAGGATAATCTAAACCTTACAAGATTCTAGCTTATTCTAACAAGGTTCTAACTTAATCCATATCCAATTCTATATTATTTAGGACACAAAATAAAGACAACCTAACATTCTCCACCGTGTCTTGAATTTCCCAAGCCACCGAAGGACAAGCATATCTCTCTGTGCCAATGCACTAAGTTAAATCTAGCCTTGAACTTTTCTTCTCGCACAACTTTATCAAAATATCTGATGCGACTATCTTCCTAGTAGCAAACATTTCCTTACCATGTCTCCACCACAGATAGAATTTATATATTCAATAGCCAAACCACTAATACAATAATTAGTGATTACCAACCATATCAGCCGTACCTCTCCAGAAATCATCGATCAGTCTCAGCCTTTTGCACTGCATCCAATTCTTCAGATAATTTATCTTCATCTTCGAATGTTGTCGGATACTTTTAATGAAGTATTAGGAATGCCTTCATCTTCTCTTTTCGCAAGCAAATGTCTTTTGATTTATTAAAATTTTCAACATGAAACTTTACTGGTGACATCATGATCAGCGTGCATCGAGCAACCCTTAACAAAAATTTGATACCACTTGTGATGCGAAATTTATGGTTAAAAAAAAAAAAGTAATAGAAGACAAAAAAACACATAAGAATTTACGGGGCTTGGTAAATTCTATATCTATGGATAAAAGAGATCTAGCTTTCTTATTTTTGCTGGTCATGTTTGAAAGAATTGTTACAAGAGTGAATGAATATGTATATATATAGATCCTAACTAGTTAGGATACCTTTCATGATTTAGGATAATCTGCACCTACAAGATTCAAGCGTTGCAATATTTGAACAGGATTATGTAGACTTGTAATCCATATCGAATCCTATATGGTTTATGATACAAAATTCAAGACGACCAAACAGTTGGGTATCTGTGTGAGTGAAAGCGGAAAGACATCTATCCCCTACTAAGATAATAGGTCTTAAATTTTATTTCCTGACTTTGGATTTGTTGTCAAAAGACTTTAGATAACTTTTACTGATTTTAACATTATTAATTTTGTCCTATGTTTTGTATTTGTTTTATGCTTAGGGTTTCAATTGGCCATATTAGTTTTGTTAAAATAGTCATAATACGCGAGTATGAGAAACACAATGTCATATATGCATCAAGTTTTTGCATAAAAGATCTATTTTGATTTTCCTTACTTTTGTTATGATTCGCCAAACCCATTAATTGTTATCCTCTTTTTATACAACTAATTTTTTTTGTTGCAGTTGTAAAAGTAAACGCCTATACTTGATGAGTATGTTAATTATAAGAAAGTGAGGACAAGATTAATCAGTTCCACTATAAATTTTTTTGAAAGTATATACAGTAAAAGAATAGGACTGTCAGGGTCAGGGCGCTCGAAGCTCGACCTTTTTTATTCAGATTTGGGCCAATTTTTAGACCCGAAAGTAATTTGGTCCGAGCTTTGGCTTAGGCAACTCGGTCTGCTCATATATATTACTATTTATAATTTTTATTATATTATACTATGTTATATGTATATTAAAATTATATATATTATGTTGTAATTATCTATTAACAATTGAGAAATAATTTAATAAATATTAAAATAGAATAAAATTTTGATTCATTTGAAAGAATTTCTTTTTATTGTTTTGTATATATATTACATATGTAATTGTTTGAATCTGTAATTTTATAAATGTATAATATAATAAGAAAATAGTTTGTAATAAAACTCTTTCACTACGTTTAAATTTTTTGTTTCAACTTTTTTTTGAAAACATTATATTGGACAAGGCAAGCTCAAACATAGCCCGGACAAATATGAGTTGAGCTCTGACTCATTCTTCTATGGCCTGAATTATTCAGGCCGAGCTCATGCCAAGGGAGGCTCCGCGCATTAGGCTTGATTGATAGTCTTAACTAAAATTATAGTCTTCATTGACATTTATTACTTTGTACCAGGATTTCTCTTCTAGACAGTGGCTAGTAATCTAGGCAATAAAGATTTAATTAAGAGTTTCACAAGAATTTCTAGCTCGAACTCAGTTAACAATCTAAGCAAGAACTAGGTAATTTTAGTACACATTCAAAGATGTCCTGAAACTAGTTAGATGAATTCATAACTGAAAAAACAGCTTAAAGACCTATGTGATTCTATTTGAAGAGAGCAAGTGTTTGATGAATAAAAGTCTTTGCGAGAATGTAGGAGTCAGCTCGAGTAACTTCCTGATTCTCTACTTGCTAGGCTGAACATCTCATAGCTCACCTATGGACGGTCTTGCTAGTTAGCCACCTCCTCAGCTTGGCAGGTCCTTATTCAGGCTGGCACATAGCTTTCCCCTCACTAGATGAATCATCTTTCTACTTTCGAAAGTATGTATCTCTTAGATGTCAACAGTTACTACTATCTAAGCATTACTTAAAGAATGTATCGATACTTTTTCACAAGTCATAATATTGACTTGAAATTTTGAAGTAGTAACTTTATAGAAGTTCTCATTGTCTATTTGTTTTGAGTTTTTTACTAATACTTGTGTACATTGTAAAAAAAAAGCAAAAAACTTAGTTGACTTTGATAACGTCTATACTCTTTCATCACTTTTCTTTTTCGGTTCTTTTACTTAATTTTTAGTTTTTGTTAATATGTATACTTATTAAAGGAAAAAATCATGCATGTAATGCTTATAGTTTTTGCTTCAAATAGTTCCCTTCTTACTTGTTTTCTGAACTTCATCTTTATTATATCACTTATTAATCTAGTTTTATGTTGATACAGTGTTTGCCCCCCGAAATCGCTCAAGGAGTTAAAGGTTTAGTGCTTCAAGAAATTACGTTGGAGGACTTAAGTCAAACTTTTTGGATAGTGACATTATCTGAGTACAATGGCAAGGTTGCTTTTTGTAAGGGATGGCCAGAGTTTTCAAAAGATATGAACCTTGAAATCGGGGACGCTCTAGTGTTTTATTACATCAAGAAAGGTCATTTCTTTGTCCTAGCATTTGACAGTGACGGATGTGAAAAAAAATACACTCCTAGAAGACATCCATCATCTAATAGAAGTCTAGAAATAAATGCGAACGATATATCAAATCGAGATGAAGATGGAAAGCATAAGCAGCATTGCATGGATGAAGAATGCGTGTTGATGATAAATCGAGATGATGGCTACCATCAAAGTGACTACAACAAGTGTGTACTTTATGATTTGCCATGCTTTGAAATGCCACAAACTGCATGTACTACGAGTGTAACTAGGAAGGGTAGGGATGGAAGTTCCAAGGATAAGAATCCTAGTGAAACAACAATCCTAAATGACAGGAGTGCTATTAATTTGGCACCTATTGCTAATGTGTCACAGAGTTTGGCCATGGGTTCCCAAAGTCCTCCTAAGACAAGTAAGCGAAAATTAGGTGAGCAACTTTGTGTTTCACTAATAATCGAAAAAGTATTATTTATCCATTCAGAATGTTTTTGCCTTTCTTCATTAAATCACTAGTGCGTTGCATTATATTATAATCAAGCAGCTCCTGTATTATATGCTTTCTGTTGAGGCTCAGAAATCTTCACTTCTTGGTAAAATGCCGATTTGAAGTATGCATTTGTTTATTGTTACTTAGACTATTTGATGGATATAGATTTCTCCTAAAAATTACTTCACATATTTTAGATTATTGATATTATTTTGCTTATATGCATAAAGGTATCAATTCATTGTAATCTACTGAATTTATATCTTTAGTTTCTTTTTTACAAGAATTCAAAATAATTGCCGAGGAGAAACTATAGATTTGATGAATTGGAGCAATTGAGTATCTTGATGATTATTGCCCTAATTTGTACACCATAAATTATATTTTTTTTCTTATTCTTGATCTCTGCATTTAATGTTTTGGTTTTCTTCACTTTTGGTTGTAACATATATATTTTTAATTTTCTAATCTTATCATATATACATGGTTTTATACATGTAGACAATGCGACTAATATGCCAAAGGATGATATTGTTGAGAAGAAAAAAAACTATCAACTTCTTGTGGTGTAAAGAGAGGCATTGATTTCATTTCTAAGTACTATTCATTTACATTTATTTCTAACTTGAAATATGTCTAATGTGGAGCGATATTCATTCATTTATATTTTGGCTCATTTTCCTTTAGTTTTGTTTTCATTTTCTTCACTCCTGTATTCTAATATCTACCTTTTCACTTGTAAGAAATCGATTCTTTCTAAATCTAGGAGAACTTGTCTTTTTTAGCCTTATAATTTTGCTACAATGCGGATGAATTGACATCTCGTGAGAATGGTGGGTAGAAATACTTCGAATTTGCACAAATGAACGAAGGTAATTTATAAATTTATTCATCTCGTAAGAATTTATACTTTGATTGAGCAATAAACTTCAATTGTTATGTGCATGTTGTCTCTAATTTATATTGTTTAGGTTGGTAAACATGAATTTTTCTTAATTTGGATCTATTCATTTAATCTTTTGGTTTTTCTGATTTCGGTTTACATTTATATTTTTTTTTATTATTGTATGTTACTGGTTTTACATGCAAGGCGAAGGAGCTAGGATATCAAAGAATGATATAGTAGACAAGACAGAACAAATATCTGACTATTGTAGAAGGAGATGTATATGAATCTCATTGTGGATTATATTCATTTATGTCTACATCTAAACTAAAATATATATCCAATTTGGAGCAATATTTATTTACTTCACATTTAGCTCCCTTTTCTTATCATTTTCATTTTTTATATTTACTCCAAATTTCGATAAGTTAAACTTCTCATTAGGATTGAGTTGCTTCCTTCAAAATCTTAATGAACTTGTCTTTTCTATCCTCATAGTTTCCACTAAAATGTAGGTTGGTCGCCACTTACGAAAGAAAAGGGAGACAGTTCTGCAGCTGCACAAATAAACAAAGGTAATTCAAAAATTTATGTGACTAGAAGTCTTTGTTTATTAATGTTCAATTATCATATATTATCCCCATTTATCTTTCACATTTACGTTAGAGGAGTTTTCTATTATGTTTTTATTCTTTTTTATCTTATTATATGTACATGGTTTGACATAAAGGTAAAGAAACTAAGATTTCGAAGAATGATATTGTTAAGATGAGAAAACAAACATCTTCTCGAAGTGGAAAGAGAATTATACATGGATATGATTTTTGGGATACTATTCATTTTTCCAACATCTAAATTGAAATATATTACCAATGTGGAATAATATTCATTCACTTTCCTTCTTTTTAATTTTTTATTCAATTCATCATTTTAGTGAACTCAAATTTTCACCAGTATGCACTTGTTTATTTCTAAATTTGGATTAAGTTTTTCTTATTAGCCTCATAATTTCCTCAAAAAATAGGTCAACCGCTAACTATGAGAGAGCAGGAAGACAATTCTTTCGCAGCTACACTAGGGAACAATGGTAATTCGAAAACTTATGCAATTGGAGGAGTTGATGTTAATTGAGTAATGTAGTTGACTTTATATATGTTATCTATTTGTACATTGTAGGCTAATAAATATGTTGTTTTTTTTTCACGATACTTTGGATGCATTCGTTCAATGTTTTTAATTTATTTATTTTCAATTTTTACATTTACACTTTTAAAATTTTTCAATATTTTCGTATGTACATGATTTTATAGGTGGACAAAGCAACAAAGATGCCAAAATGGTATGATTGGGAAAAGAAAATTAAGATCCCCTCATGTTCAAAAGAGGAGCATGTATCTCTTTTATAGATACCATTCATTTACTATTCATTGTTTTTAATCTAAGTAGGAATATATTCCCAATGTGAAGCACTATTCATTCACTTCCCTTTGAGCCCCCCTTTCCTTCTTTTTTTTATTTTTTTTATATCCACTCCAAGATTTTATTGTCTTTACCTTAAATGCAGATCCACTCCATAATTTCTCTTAAATGCAGATCAATTGCCATCTATGAGAGAGGAGGTAGGCAGTTTTTTTGCAGTTGCACTAAACAAAGTGGTTAAGATAACGCCCAGTTGATCCTATTTATGTGCCCTCATCAACTCGTCAACACCGTCACTTGTCTGGCGAAGACAAATGGTGGTTATTTAATTAAAGTATGTTTCTCTAAAAATTTTTAATGTTTGCAAATATGGTCCATTTCATTGCAATATCGCAAGTAACTATCTTTATAGTATTTGTCTTGCTTTCATTCTCTTTTTTTCGATTTTTTAACAATCAACTATATCTATGCATCTTTAATGTACTTTCCTCTATAGTAGTCTAGATATATAAATCTCATCGATATGCATGTCTCTTTTTTATTATATAACGTTTACCGATTTGAGCAAGAGCCTCTCTTGGGAGAAGAGATTTCTTTGGTTTTTGTTTGGGGGGGAGGGGTGGGGCTTCGTGCCTTTTATGACATTGTTCTCAGTTATTTCATATAACTTACTTTTTAGATTATTTTAGATTATAAATTGTTATTGAGTTTTTACCAATTCTTAATTTTATATTATTTTATCTTTAAAAAATATGGAAAAGAATTTTTTAAAATCTACTCAGGAAGTGCATTTTCAAAACTGTTTTTGCTTAAGAATTATGTTGAATAAAAAATATTATACAGTTTTTTCTTTTAAAGAAAAGTTTGCCAAAATCACTTTTTTCAATGGTGAAGAAAGCTCTAGTAATTGAAAATATATTATATATCCGCTTCCAATTGTTGGATTCTATTACCCACATAGTACTTAGATTGTTGTACTTCTATTTTCCTACGAAATTCTCTTAATTTTGTAGTGGACATGAGGCGAGAAAGAAAAAAACTTCTCATCGGTTGTTAACTTTGCAATCCTTGTTCTTTTTAAAAAGTTTTCTTACTTTTATTCTCATTTCTCTATCTCTGTATAGAATTTGCCAAGTAGCTTGCCATCAATTACATTTGAAAATGGTATCGGTGAGGCATCCATCATTCTTCGAGATCCAAGAGGAAAAGCATGGAAGAGCACTTATCACGAGAAACATGGTCTTCGTTCTCTGGAAACTTCTTGGCCAGTCATCAATGTAGAAAATAACATTCAACCTGGAGATCGTTTGGTAATTAGCCCGGTAGATTCAAGGAGCAATGAGTATAAGTTCGATATTGTTCGCAATCTAGTTGGAAATTAAAAGTGTCATTTTTCAAGACTCGTGAGACACAACAAGTGAACTAGTATCTACTTGTGAGTTAGATGGGAAAAATGTCGTTCCCTCCTAGAAATGAAGCATATTTTGAGTTGATTACTTTTTGCACATAGCAAAAAGCTTTCTATACTTTTCCGATTGTGCATGTAACTGCTGGAGTCAAAGCAGTGAGATGGCTTTATTTATCTTTAAATAACTAGATTGTATGGAGCATTGATAGAGTTTTGAAAGTTAATTTAGGGAAATTTTGCTATACAAAAAAAATATTAATTACTTAATGTCTTGTTCTAGGTAAGGTTAATGACGAGTTTGAATTATAACATTTATTCTTTAAAAACTAAGGGAGATGTTTATAAGAGATTGAGTGCTACTGTAGAGTAACCTTGATGGATTATATTTTTCAAGGTGTAATATATTTCGGTTATTTCAAAAGAAAAGACAGGTTAAAATTTGACACCACTTATAAATACTCCATCCTCTGTCCCAAGCTTTAAATCAGCTATTCTTGTGCAGTTGTTATTGCCAAAAGTTACACAATTATTTCCTATATTAAAGCAGCAATCACGATTTGAAATTTTTTTTGAGAGAAAAGATGAAATCTTTTCATTACTATCTACCTAATTAGAGAAGAAAAATGAACAGTCAAATATATAAGGTCATAAGTTTTTTTAACTTGTACTAAGTTTCGTTTCGATTTTGAAAATCTACAAACGAGAGGCAAGCATAGTTAGCCAACTATGTTGTTTTGTTACTCATCAAATACAGTGACTGTTGTATCCTTTAAGCTATCACTGACGAACGAGGATTACTAACCTCATGGCTAGAAGTCTCCACCTATAGCACATCTAAGTAGAAAGAGTTTACCTTCACTAGACCGTCAACTCATACCTTAATCATAGAGTACAGTCCATATTGTGATGTGATCGGTTATGTTTCTTTTCCTTTATAGTTATTTATAGGAAACCTCTATCACGGCGTCATATACTTTATTTGCTCCAAACATATACTTCTATAATAGTCATGAGAAGATCTCATTGACTTAAGGTACAGATCAGGGAGACTATCATACAATAACCTTTAATTCGAGTGGCATACCCAACTCCATTGATCGATTAAGAACAAGATAACTTGAATTTTAAGTAAAAATATTCTGCATATTACTGTGAAACATGATATAACTTGTGGATTACCTTATGTGTTATATATATACATATATAAAGAAAGTACAATCCAAGCAAATAATTACAAACACCATTTTATTTATTCTAAACAACATAATTTTACATGATGTACTCTAAATGTTCATACTTATCTCATGGAGTGACCCTGAAATAAATACTTAGAGACTTATTCCTAGGGTCCTGATTCTCAGATTATCCCAGAAAATCGCAAGGGACGATTCCCATAGAAGCCATCATACAAGTAATCCATCTTGACTAAGTTAATTTATCCAAAATATAGAGTACATTGGTCCTTTGACGAGAGATTTTCTTTCATAGCATATCTTTTTAGACCAACTTCAAGTTTTGCTAGACCGCCAAATCATAATCAAACCATAATGCAATCATCTACGATGTAGTTTTGATAATCGTAGTTTCTCTCCTTTATAGTATCTTTGTGGAAATTGTCATCAATGATTCCAGTTCCATATACTCCAAGTACACTTACACAATCAATCATGAGAAAGATACTCATTGACCTAAGGTAAGTCATCCATGAAAGAAACTACCACAATGATCTTTTACTTGATAGCATCTTCAACCGCATCAACTAACCAAGAACAAGATTACCTATATCATGTGTAACAAAATTCCACACCTTATAAATACAACCTATCACGTGGATTTTCTACTTAATTATATATGGGAGCTTATGTAGTAAATATGCCAGACTCAAAACTGGATAAACAAAAATGATTCTTGTATTGTATTCCGAAATACTACATAGATAATATTAGGTCATACATCTCAACAGGATGTATCTTCTCTTAAAAAGTTTGGATCTACATTTAAATCTTGAAGAAAGTGATATGTTAGACTCAATTGGCATAATTTTAACATTTTCAGATACCATTTATAGAACTTTTCAAATTGAGATCCTTAATAGAGACAAGCTTATATTTGTAGGGACAAAATTGAAATTAAACTTGTCTAGTTATATTAAAAGCCCCGTTGAATATTATTTGTCACGCACCAACAAAAATAGTCCTTGGATATAAAATTTTGAAAAGAAAAACTTTTTAGCTGTAGAGTGTAGAGCCAATATAGCTAATCCTCGTTATAAATGGGCAAAAAATTTTTTTTTACCTAAAATTGTAATAGATTTCCCACCCCAACTCCTAATCCCTGAAAAAAAAAAATGAAATACCACTCTCAATCTGACCATTTTTGTTGAATATTTGCTAAAACAAATTATAAAGAGTGTGTTTTATTCTTTCCTGAATTCGTTGAAGTAAAGTCTGTTTAGAAAAAAAAAAAAAAAAGTAAAGTCTATTTAATAATATGCATTGACAAAAATGATCAGCAATAAATTTTCACAATTCACATCCTATTCCATATTTCTTGATCATTCTCGGCACTGAAAAAATAAGTTATTTTGATGATAAATAACAAAAATAATGAATTTAAATTTACTTTGGGACAAAACCAGCATATTTAATGGATCAAAGACCACGTGTGAAGGGCACATTTGTGGCTGGCAACCAAGAATTTGCTGCAAGAATTTTTAAGGTTTTCAACACATTTTTAGGCTCTTTCTTTTTCTTCAAATTCCATCCTACTTAAGAATCTCCAAACGTTTGTCTTAAGTCACTAGCTAGGGGTATTAATGAAAAAATATGAATGATATTAGAGTAAATGTCATATTTAGTCCTCAACATTTGTTTCGCTCTCAAGTATGGTCCTAATATTTATTTTTAATTTCATGGTCTTCAACATGTGTTCGAACTCCATGAATGGTCCTTTTTTCTTCAAATTTTGTCAAACTTAACAATCTGTAAATGTTTATGATATATTCAATCTCATATAGTGTGGTAAAAAAAATAAAATTATAAATACAGAACAAAAATAACATAAAAAGAACATAATCTTTCATTCACCCTCAAATTCTAACTGTATTAGTGTCATGAAAGCTTGTATTGTCTTTTGTAACTGTATTAGCATACTTAATTTATTAATTGTATTAATGTCCAAAAACTAATAAGTCTAGCATGTTTTATGCACAGTCTAATTCCAACTATAAAAGAGTGTTTCCTTGCTTTGAACACAGATTTTGTGATCAACACATGCATAATAATGCCTATAAAGGCTATTTATGAGATATGAAATATCAAAGATGACTTGATAAAATTAAATGTTAGAGATCATACCTTAGAATGAAATAAATGTAGGAGACTAAATATGACATTTATTCTAGTGACTTCAGACAAATTTTGGAAATCGTTAAATTTGACGGAATTTGAAGAAAAGGACAAAACAAGGAATTTGAAAATGTATTCAGTACTTTAAAAGTTAAAAATAAATGTAGGGACGTATTTGATATCAACAAAGTGGAGTTTGTTTCAAGAATTCAGCATCAAAACTCAGAACCCTTCTTCTTCAGCGTCTTGTGAGTTTTATTACGATGCTGAAATCGACATTTTCGCCCAAAATTTTAACTACCTTTGCCCCCAAAACCAAGCCTCCAAGGATTTCAAGAGTAGTAATCAATACACTAACGCAGTGCTCACAAACTGTTCGCCGGAATGCCACAACCACCAACTTCTAATTGACGATGACCCGCGAATCTTTAACTATATTCAGATTCTTTGTAAAGAGATTATAGCTACCCCGTGTTTTAACCCCAATAAACCTCTTGAAACGGTGTTTTTTTGGTAGTGGAACGCCTTCTTTGTTCCCGCCAAGACTGGTTTCTTTGGTTCTTGAATCATTAAGTTCGAAATTTGGGGGTGTGTTTGGATGCTAAGATGTCGATGGAAATGGACCCTGGCACATTTGATGCTGGGAAGTTGAATGAGATGATGAAGTTAGGAGTTAATAGAGTGCCTTTGGGAGTGCAGGCTTTTCAAGAGGATTTGTTAAAGGCTTGCGGGAGAGCTCATGGTGTCAAAGAGGTTTATGAGGCTTTTGAGATTCTGATATCTTGTGAGGTTGAAAATTGGAGTATGGACATTATATCTTCTCTTCCTCATCAAACTTTGCAAATGTGGGAGGAGACTTTGAGACTCACTATCCAGGCACAACCTCCTCACGTCTCAGTTTATGATTTGCAAGTGGAACGAGACACCAAATTTGGAGTACTGTAAGTTTATAAGATTGTAGCTTCTGGATTCAAATTTGGTTACAAAATGCATTTCTTTTAACTTCGATGAAGCTGATCAATGGTATTATAAAATTGTTCATAACGTTCTGTTTCTGTTGTGGGAATCTGGTTTTCCATATCTTAGATGTGTAGGTTGAGGATTCCTCAATAGAACATTTCACCTGGGACTGATGGGATGATTGAACATTTAAGAACAAGTAGCAAGTGAGACCCTGTATAGCTTCAAGCTTTTCTTTGCTTATTATTATTTGTCTCTTTGCAGTTATACTCCAGGTCAGTTCCCTCTTCCTTCTGAGAATCAGTCTGTTGAGTTCTACAAAATGGCCTCAAGAATGCTGACAGATGCTGGTTATGATCATTATGAGATCAGTAGTTACTGCAAAAGTGGTTATGAATGCAAACACAATCTTACATACTGGAAGAACAAACCATTTTATGGTTTTGGACTTGGATCTGCAAGTTATGTAAATGGAACCCGCTTTTCTAGGCCAAGGAAATTGAAAGACTTCATGGCATATTTACAGAATCTGGAGGATGGAAAGTTAAAACTTGAGGATATTAGTATTAATGCTAAAGACTTGGCAATGGATGTTATCTTTTTTTATTAGCTTTTTGATATTCGAAAATTGATTTGGTTTCGGAGATTTCCTGAACAAGGATGAGAGTACTGTAGAGCTCACTAATGTCGATGATTTTGTGTTCTCTGGGAAACCGATGCAGCTTCAGAGGTGAAAGCAGCATTTGTGGCTGCTCCTCGACAGCGATGGCGCCCTTCCGTAATATTTGTTGTCATTCAAAGATGGTCGAGATGGCGGCAGCGTTGGCAAGTAGGAAATGAGAAAGATAAAGATGGGCCGTATCCGCCTAAAGATGGTCCAGGAGTCCGTTGGTATTAAGGATTAATATTCAAATCCTCTTAATGACGGTAATGATATTTCAACCTCTTCAATATAGAGGAATGATTGATTCTTTGTACGCACTATAGCCTTAGTTTGTAGGGACCGCTTGAGTTACTGTGATTTATATTCTCTATATCCGCATCGGTTAATCTGACATGTTTTGGTGTGGGTGACACATTTTGTCCTTCATTATATGTATGTGTATATGAATTGTGTATACATTCGAATTTATATAAGCATATCATATAATGCAAGATAGGTACATTTGAAATGGAGAATCGTGAAACTACCCAAGCTCGATGAGCAGAAGAAATATGACCAATTTTTTAACCAAGTTATGTGTTACAACATTTGTATTTATACGAACATGACTAACTATCGAAAAAGAAACTAGATTACAACATTATGCTAACATGGTTTATAGATACCTTGTGTAAAGTCACTCTTTATAGATCGATTCACGTGATGTTCTTGAATAGTGTGCCAGATCGTGCTAGATGGGGATTGTTATTTGAAACCCTTTTTACACAATACAATACCCAAACACCCCATTCTTTCCAATTCCTCCTTTTCCCTCTACAATTCCCACCCAAAATTTTATCTCAGAAAAGTTAAAATTCAAAGGAACAATTTTGAGCTAGTTTGATAAAATATACGGGGAAGACATGAACTTAACAAAGGTGCTCGGAAAACATTAGTTTTGAGATAAATTGAATTTGAAAATAAATTTTTTGATTAAAAAAATAAATTTTTTTTAAAAAATTTTTTATAAAAAAAATCAGCTTGTCCTTGTGTTGAACTAGGGGAAAACCGGTCATCCCCTAGCGACCGACAATGACGAGGGGTGCGATTTGGTTATTCGACAATGTAATTTTTCAATACTTCCAATTCCTCATTTTCTTCTTAATCGGTTTAACATTCGGACTACTTAGTTGTTTTCAATTTATTGATATTGCTATAAATTTTCAACTCGGTGGCCATTGATTTCTCTTTCTTCTTCCAAGCTGAGAAGAATGGTCGACGTGAGCGACGACGTCTTGTGTTGTTTTGCTAAAGCAATTTCTAGAGCCACCTAGTGTTATACATGATATGAATGATGAACAACTTTTATGGAGAGCTTCAATGAGTCCAAAGATTAAAGAATTTCCATTTAATAAGTTGCGTAAAAGGTGCCAAACAACACTTGAACTTTCCCCTTCCTCTATTTTTTGTACCCAATTTAAAAAAAATATTGATTTTAATACTTTAAAATTAAAACGTTATCCAATTTGACACTTTCGTCTAATTTCACTATGACTTTTTGACGGACCAAGGATAATTCAGTCAAAATACAAATCGCTCAAATCAAATCCTATTCTTCCCCCTCATCTGTCTTCTTCCTCTTAGTTCTTGGCTGCCGCAGAGGAGTACTGGCCAGGGACATAACTAGGGGGTGGCTCAGGCGGGCTCGAGCCCTCCCCCCCCTCAAAATTTTAAAACTTTAGAAATTATGAATTTTTTACATTCAAGCCCCCTCATCAATTTTTTTTAATAGAGCTCCAAAATTCTAGCAAAATTTTTATTGTTCTTCAGCCCCCCAACTTTTTTATCTTAGTTCCGCCACTTCTACTAGCTGCCACTAACCATCAGAACTCTGCAACAAATCACCACCTCTATGTCAAATCTCCAATCCCAAACCACTCCCTACTACAACTTTACAAAGGTAGACGGGTACCATACAAGAAAATCCAAACCCTGACTGGCCACTATAGAAATTAGGCCAATAGAAATTACGAGTGAGATGAAGAAAGAAAAAGAAGAAAAAAACCAATAACACATACAAGATCTACAACATTACATCACCGTAAATTATATAAATGGTTGTTGGTGTGACACATAAATCTTGAAAGAGGAATACAAAATGTTAAGATTCATTATTGTTTGTTCATCAATTGAAATTAATAGCAACTACCTTAAGAATGTTATGCTCATGGCAGGAGCAACAACAACAAGGAGGAGCTTAAAGCTAAAGAAGCAGAGATGTCGGGGAAAACCCTATGCTAAATCTCTTCAATTTCTCCAAAAACTCTTCAATTTTGTCAAATTAAAATAGCTTCAGGCTCAATGAGCTTGCGGTCATCATCATTATCATGGGTTTCCAACAAAATAAATTGTTCGAGAGAGCAAGGTACAATTTGACAAGAACATGCCGAAAGGTGCAGAACGTGGCTCGGGCGGTGGGCGGCAAAATTAAAAATCTGCAAAGGAAGTAAAACGACACTACAAGATCCTTGTTGAAAATTTGAAATTAATTGAATCTGCCTCATGTGCATATATTCCCAAACTACAAGTGCAGCGCTAGCTTTCATTTCGGAGAAGAAGATAAAAGAAAAAAATATAAAACGATTTAATTTAGCTCTTATTTTTTATTTTGACTTAATTACCCTTGGTCCAATAGAATTTAATGTGAAATTAGACGAAAGTGATAAATTTGATGACTTTTTAAAGTTAAAGGGATCGACAATTTTTAGTTTGAGTGCTAAAATAGAGAAAACGGGAAAGTTTAGGTGTTTGTGGCACTTTTTACTCAATACAGTTCCTAAAGTTGCTTTTATGTTCTTATTTAGAGGGCTAGTTTTATTAGCGCCATTATGGGAGAAATTCTTTGAAGGTCATCAAGGTTTTACTCAACTTATGTTCATTCAAATCCTTCATATAACAGATCATTAGAACCTCCAAAATCTGTCTTCTAGGTCGAAGAATTCCTAACAAGATAGGTTAATTCTGGTTAGGTACATAGGTAGGCAACCGGAGCATCTTCTAGACTACCCTGGCCAGCCGTCAAGAGATGACTGGTTCTCCTCGCAGTTCGATGCAAGGGCGAGCCGATTATTACAAAAACTTCATTTATTTGGGGATGATTTTTGGTTGTTTTTGAAGATATTAATAAGTAAAAATGAAGAACTACACTTAATCACCCTATAGTTTAAGACTCCAAGTAAATAATGATGAATTTACTCCCCTAAGATGTTCCATTAGTTGTGTAAGAGTAGGCTCGGAGACCATAAGGGCCTTGTGCTTTCTTGCCTTCATTTGTTTCAAAGTTTTGGTCACCTCTTCTAAGGTGAAAGGTGTATCTAGAGAAAGAATCTCCTTGTTTGATAAGACTCAATTAATCGTACTGTTCTAGAATACACAAGCTGGAATATTTAGAAGAGTAAATTAATTCAAAATAATGGAGAATAGTACTACTTTCAATCCCGGAGGGAGTCGGTTATTTCGGCGCCATAGGAGTTAGTGATTGAGGTGATGAAATTTGTCTTCAGTCTTTGTAAAGCCTTTTGTAGAAGAAAATTGTTTCCTATTTCTTTTTTATAGCCTATCTACTCTGGACCGGGTCTTCCAATAATCTTCTTCCAAGGACAGGGAACTTATCTATCTCCAACTTAAGTTTCACCCTTTCTGCTTTAGACCAAGAAGCATATGAAAAAAGGCTATCAATCTTTTGCTTTGTCTATTTCATTATGACTGGCGAATACCCATACTTCTTGCTCCATTCAAGGAGATGATCCAGCCTCGATAAAAAATTAGTTCTCATAGAGTTAGCAGTAGAATTGGGCTCAGGGATCCAAAGCTTATAAAAATTCAGAACATTCATCTTCTTTTATCTAGTGGGGTTTGAAACGCTTCAGTCTAGGTTTTCTTCCTATAGAAGAAGCAGTAGTGTGAGAAAGATAAAATATAGAGTACAAGATGGTCAGAATGATTTACCGAAGTAGCATGTACAATACATGTGGGCAAGATTGGGAGAAAGAGAGAGCAAGTCATCTATCTAAGTGGGCTCGTATATGGTCATTTGCATTATTGGGCCCGTTCTAGGTGAATTTTGGGCCCTCAACGCCGAAATAAAAAAGGATCAAATTGGAAAGAGCGCTACAAAAGTTTTCAATTTGCCAAAATATTTCTCGCTCTTTATTTTTTTCATGTAAAGACAAAATTTTGTTGAAACAACATGCAACAAGCTGGGGTAAATCAAAGAGAGGCTGTAAATGATGCAAGAGATCCTATGAAAAGCACTTATGTTTAGGTTTTGGGTTTCCATAAAATCTAGTAAAGCGGAAATAAATAGAATTGGATAAAATAATAGAAACATCTATATGATAAGAAGAATAACTCGATAAAGAAACTCAGTGAATCATTATTCCAAAGGAGTCCAAGACCTCCATAGAGGTCAATCCTATCATAAAAAAACCACAATCAAAGCCCGAAGGAAGTCTAGTATATTCCATTTTATTTTTAAGGCATTTAGTCTTAGTCTCAATAAGGTTGTGTAGTGCTCTAATTGCGCGAGTGCTGCCTAGCCTTGGTAATTCCAGCAAAGGATACTCATTGAGCTTGGCATAGCTGAACATCAGCTGCCACTGTTGGTAAATGAGTAGTAATAGAATCAAAGTCTTCGACTTGTTTAGAAGGTCATTGACATCTAATGGTGTGTCTTTTGCAGCACACTTCATAGGGAGAGGTTTGGTTTTTCCTTCAATATTTTCAACAAATGCAAAGAGTGCCCTAGATGTTGATTTGTTTCTGGGGCCCACAAGATGGGCCATCTTCTTAAATGTGGAAGCCCTTTTGTTACTCAAGCCTCTAGTTATCAACTTTGGCTTCCTCATTTTCATGTATCTTGACACTTCTTTTACGACCTACATAATTGACAAGAAGTTTTTTGTTCCAAGTAAAGTGAGTTAAATAAATAATTATCATCAAAATGTGAATTAAGATTCCAAATAGTAGGGAGGAGGGGAATGTAATTCTAATATGCATAATATAAATTAAATGAAGAATTAACAAAATTAATAAAAAGGAATTAGAGGGAGCATGTGATACCCCAATCCCTGCCACTAGGCCAACTGCGGCTGAGTAAGGTATCTGCGTGCCTCTCAGCACTAGACTATAAGTCCCAAAATAAAGAAAGCCCAACCCTGGGGCAACACTAAAAATATATACACAAAGTATGCAGCAGAAAAAACTTAAATAAACCTGTTACCACTAGTTCGTCCCAAATACAAGATTTAAAAAAAACTTCTTAAAACTGTTGCGATACAAAATAATAGTCTTATACCAACAAAACCCTATAATAATATAAACAGAAGAACCTTACACCTGGCCCGAGTCTGAGAAAAACAAAACATAATACATGACAACCAGAACATAAACATGTCCTTCCAGAGAAACATGGTCCAAGATTCCATGCCCGCAACTTCAACGACTTATCGTACCTCTGTTTGTCCTGGGTTGATCTGAGAAGAAAACATGAAATGGAAAACGTGATCGCGAACGCTCAGTGAGTCCACGTGTGTGTATGCGTCTCAATGATTTCTTTGAAATAATGATGATGTAATTTCACGAAACCATTTTTATGCAATATACTAAGAAACATGTTATTTTAACAATACTAGTGCTTGAACCGGAATAAGGGTTTCAAGCGCAGCTGAGAAGTCTAAGCGAATAAAGACACATCAGCGTAGCTTCTACACCCGAATGCAAAGAAACATGCAATGCTACAATCGGGCTCGTCGGACAAGGTCCGAATCCCAAAACTAGGTCATCGGAAACAAGTCCGGCATCTCGTAGTGAATACTAGCCCAACATTATACGAGCGCTCGATTACCAAACAACCGCTCTCCCCAAAACTGGTCCAAACATCAAGCTGCATACTTCTGGGGCACCTACTAGGTCTGTCCTGGGACCAACCTCGGTGTCGAGTCCTTCCTGACTCTTCACTAGGCGGTCGAACCCCACCGCAGAGCATGATGCGGTGTTCACGTAAATCGATTGGGCCACACCCTCCGCGGTCTACGCCCCTCTTCAAGTGGATCCACTCTCTTGAGTCTAAATCGTCCACGCCATCGGAAGAGGCCCTCGTACAGGGGACTAGCCATGTACAGTGCAATCCTCTGACGCTTCTGAACACAAGATCATAAACAGAACTGTAATTATGGTCGGAATGGGGTTTTCATATGTGTTTACAATAGAAAGGCCATATGTTCGGCCAACAGGTCAGAGTCAAGTCATGAATACTTTCAGCAAAAAGCCCCATCTGCCAGTTCACCACATGCTTATGCAACCACACACATGTATGCCAGATTTATACTCATGCACGTCAAAACAGTGTAGCTTTTCAAAACTAGAACATTTTCCAACCTATAAATCTTTCCAGAAAAACTTGTATACGGCCAAAACCTGTTTCACAACAATTATAAACCGTTTTGAAAAGGCCACACCTATATGGAGCACGGCTCCTATGCATTGGCTAAGAAAATAGATAACACATTGTGGAGAACATCTCCGAAAAATATACTAAACTGTAACATGCGGAACGTAGTAAATATTTTATAACAGTTTCAGGAAACATGCCTTACAAGGCCTGTAATATTTGCAAATATTAGAAAACAAGGTTTTGTGGAACTCACCTGGATATGGCTCATGTGCTATAGTACAAAAGTTATATATAAAAATATATATAAAAAGTTATGTACTAAAATATATAGACAAACAAGACTTTATTTACTAAAATTATTTATATAAAGAGAAAATCCCACATATACTAAAAAAATTATATATATATACACATATTTACCAACTATATATATTAAAATCATTTGCAACGATTATACATACCATAAACATGTATATATTTATATAAAGTTATACATATTAAAATTATTTACAACAATCATACATATATATATATATATATATTAAGACTTCGTATCCTACAATTAGGTATAAATCCCCATGCATGCAAATATATAGATATATATATATATATAAATACAAAGGTTATATATTTAAATTGCACATATAAACATATATCTAAGGTATATAAATACTAAAACTAGACATGCAAAAATATATATACTACATATATATTTGAGGACGTAAATAATTATGTGTACTAAATGTATATATATATATAAAAGAAAATACTTTAAAATTATTTACCCAAAATTTAGGTATATAAATATATAAACCATTTTAGGTAAAAGGATTATACCAAGAAAAATTAAACAAATAAGTTTATATAAAATTAAATAAGAGAAATCAACACAAAAATAAAAAATTAAACAACTCTTAACAAAATTACACTATTACTAAGTGACTAAAGAAAAAGATGGGGCAAGACACACAAAAGAATCAAAATAGCAAAAGAAAGGGGAAAAAAACGGAAAAGGAAAAAAAAAGAAAAAAAAACGGCAGGAAGGGGAAAAAAACAGAAAAAGACAACAAGTACAATAAGGGGAAAAAAGGGAAAAAAATAGAAACAAAAGAAAAGAAATTACCTCCTGCTGCTACTGGGAACCGTGAGGAGGAGGAGAGAAAAAAAAATTTCGAGCAACATTCTCTCTCCTCATAACCCATATATATAGGCTACCCCAATATGCATGCAAGATGCCAAGTGGCACTTCATGCTTGACAAGTGGCCAATGTTTTTTTAAACCACCATAAAATCTAATAATAATAAATAAATAAAAAAAAATAATAAAATCATAATTAATAATAATTAAAAAAATGGTATTTCTCCACAAAAAGAAAATACACCACTTTAACTCTATATAAGACTACCGAGTATTTTAAACCGCTAAAAAAAATTACGTAACATAAACTCTTAGGCTAGACCCCGACTACTACGTTAACGTCACTCACAATCTCAAGATTGCCCGAGGTGCTTAACGAGGCGTTACAGAGCATTAGCCAGAATTAATGAAAGGGGAGTCTTTAGAAGACAAAATTTCATACAAAATCTAGTTGGTTTGGTTATATCAATAAACCCAATTTTGGCTGAAATACAAGTTACAATATGGGGTTGGTGAAATTTTGAGCCCCTCGGGCCTAGTTATATCTGAGAAATGGGCATCTATCATCAAATTCTCATCCTTAGCAGTTCAGAGGCTTCTTGCCTTCTAGTGCCCTATTACCTCAGCTATTTTTTCCCTTTCTACTCATTGTTTGCTTTCACCTTTAACTATAAAAGAAATCATATTATTTTTCAAAATTAACAAAAAAAGAGAAATCTCCAAATTGCTGAGAAAAAATATATGAGCACTCAAGAACATCTCTAACATATCTTCTCATAACTATCTACTATTTTTGTTTAACACTTCATCATTTATAGTTTACGATTTATCTTTCATTCTATATAATTTATTGGGATTTATGCCAAAAATCACTACTCTTTATGTAATATTTACGGAATACAATAAGAAGATTTATTTGTGAAATTAAGTCTTGAGTTTGTGATTATATTAACTTACAAAAGTCCTAGGTAACTTAAAGAGACGAGTCAAGTGACGGGTCGTGCTTCAAAGTAAGGTGTAGACTACGGTCATTTAAATTACAAGAAAGTAGAAAATTTCTTGGCCATTTGATGGATTTGGCATGCTATCAAGTAAAAGTCATTGTATAATAATTTCCTAAATGAGATGACTTACCTTAGGTTGATGAGTGTCTTTCTCATGACTAATTTCGCAAGTATACCTTGAGTATATAGAATTGGATAATATGATGTTAGTTTCTAGAAATGGACTATAAAAAAAAAGAAGCTAAAGTCTTCCCTTGTTACGGTGTGAGCTATTGCCTTATGCGAATTGTATGGGTTGGAGATCTAGTACAGCCATGGCTTGTCTACTTAGATGTCCTGTAGGTGAAGGCCTCTATTAATGGGACCAATGTACTTTTTATGCTATGTAGATGAACCTAGTTAGTTAAGACAGACTTTTATATTTGTTTATATGAGAATCACCTCTTGTGATTAACTGTGATAATCTAGAATCCAAGGCCTTGTCATATGAGACTCTCGTGTTACCTTAAGGGTCGCTCCCTGGGAAAGCAAAAACATTATAGAGGTCGGGTTATCAGACTAGAGGTCTAAGGATGGTAGATTTCATTGAGCAAGGTGCTAGTCCACTTTATCATATACTCAATGATGGGTGCAAACATATAGGGGCAATATAGTCTTTTTAAACTTGTAGGGAAAATATGTTGTTTCCTAGTTTTGTACTTGGGGTCAATGTTTTCCATATTTTGATAAATGGAAATGTTTAAAATGACACATGAAGCTATCTAAAGGAAGGACATTTCGATCATTTTATAAGCCAAGTTACAAATAGTCTTTTAGTCCCCTAAGTAGCTCATAAAACCTTAATCATTATCTATTAATCACATTGCAAAAGCTATGAGAATAAATTTAGTAGATATTTATTAATCATACTCTTAAATTATTTATTTATTCAACAAAGGGTATGAATTAATAAAGAAGAGATTAGTTTATTTAGTTGGGCTCTAGCATTTTATTTAATTAAATTGGGCTATGCAATTAAATAAGTTGGGCATGTAATTAATATGTTTTAATTATTCAATTAAAAGACCAATGAATTAATTATATTTGACTTATAGAAATATGGATGAGTTTGGAGTTGACCAAAGTCAAAGGCCCGAACCCTTGGCCATGAGGGAGCGGCTGAAACCCTAGAGCCTTTTAGCTTAGGATGGCTAACCACTTTAGTAGTCCCTTAATTGTTAAGGAATCTCCTAATTTACATGTCATGGAATTATTTAGGAGTATCTTACTTTTACTAGGATTAAAGTTTCTAACTAGATATTTTGAGATCACATCGGAGATATACTTTCCTAGTTATAGAATGATTCTTAATCCTAATTACGAAGAGAATTAGTATTCCAATTGGACTAGCCCTAGCTGAAAAGTGGGATAGTTCCTCTAAGATTTTCGGCCACATAACCTAATTCCAACCTGTAAAAGTCAAAGGTAAAAGGAAAGACCTTATCAAGGAAGGAGGCACCACTGCCATTCCGGCCACGTCAATTCCCTCTAGGAGATAATTTTCTCTTCATATTTTCTTTATCTATTGATTGGAATTATCCTCTTGTTTTCACTAGACAAACTTTGGTGAGGTTTGAGAATACTTGGGAAGACTAAGAGTGAGTAGTTCGTTCCTTCATATGAAGGAGTAGAACGCTCTAAGGACTTGATCTAAAAATCTCAAAAGTTCAGTCTGATGAACAATTCAAGAAGTTTTTGAACATACAATGCCTACATAACCCAATAAAAGGATTTTAAATCCTAGAGGTAATCTTTTGAACCATATTGATCTTTGTTTTTCAATTCCTTTGAATTTCCAATGTACCAATCCTCTCTTCAATAATTTAATTTATTAAGAAATTTAAACTTTTCTAGCTCGTGCTCAGGACACATGTTAATATGGATTAAATTTCTAATTAAGATTAAATAATTTCTTGTAATTTTTTAGATTTAATAATATTTGTTAGATTTAAACTACTAAACATTTTATATTTTATATATAGAAATATGTGCTTCGAGGGACATAAGCAAAATCGTAAAACTACTACAAAAAGATTGTTATAAAGAATGTGCATTAAAAGCTGCATAAGAGCATTTGACTCATATCTAAACATTACAGTTTCCTTCCACAGAATTGATGTCGTCTAAAATTTTTTTAACCATTCAATATCTTGCTCAAAATAAAAGTCGGAACTATCTAATGTGTGCGCCAATATGCATAAAATATATTATTTATAAATAAAATATACCATATATGATCGTGTATGTGTATTTAATAAATCTTATAAAATCTAAAAGCCTAATAAAATTGTTGAACCCTAAGGAAACTTATATCTTAAATTAGAAGTTGATCCACAATAACGTGTGCGCCATGTACACGTGTTAGACAAACTCATAAAGTAATGTGTTAGACAAATTCATAAAAATATGTTGCGTATAGAAATCGTATTAAATGTTGTATGAGAAAATCTGACCAATATTTAATGGATACGATTGCCTCGATAGTACTTATGTTGTCTAACAAATATATATATATATATATCCACTTTGAAAGCAATATCACTTTCCTCCCTCTCACAATTGAAGATATTTTCTCTTCTCTTTTCTTTCATTTTAATCGCATCTTTTCAAAATCAGAGGTATTTGTTTTTGTTACTTCGTGTATTTGCTTTCTTTTTCATTCTCAACTACGTTCTTTTGAACTTTGAACTTAGACGCCATCTCATTTCATGTATCATTTAGTTTCGTTTGTAATTTGGAGAATTTTGGATTTACTTTTGATTTCTCATTCTTTTAATTTTTATTAAATTATTGATCCATTTTTTTTTAATTTTTCTCTGAAGGTTTGGAAAATGGCGACATGTGAAGATTCTTTGAAGAATCGTCCGATGCTCTATCAGGGTCTCTCCAATTTCGTCAAGATCTTAATTGATTCAGAATTTTCAGAAGTTTTGGTAGGTTAAACTCTCTTTTTTTCCTTTTATTTTGATAGATCTAATCTATTTTTCTCCTTTCATTAGTTCGTGCTTTGGAAAGTTTAAAGAAGATTTAGTTTAAAGGTCTCTTTTTTCACATAAAACTCTAGAATGACTTTGACAAAATTCGGTTTAAAGATTTTTCTTGAATTTTGTTAATGATGAATTGTTAATTTGTGAAACAAGATGCCCTAACTTGAAGAGGAAAACCAAATGTGCCATACATTATAATTGCTTCTACACTTTATTTTTTATTCCTTTTATTATGATTTCTCGAATTGGAATTTAAATTGTAATTTGGAACTAAAATTCTAAAAAGGTTGCATTTAGCGGCATCACATATTCGATTATTTGTTAAATCGTAGAATTATGTGGATTCAATTGTATTTTAATTCTTTTGATTGGGAAACCAAAAAATTATAGAATTAATACAAGTGTATGTTACTCCAAATGTGTGTATGTATAAACAGAATATGACAAGCGTTGAGATCACCAAATATAAGTTCTTAACTCAAAAATTTTGTAGCTAAGTGATGACCAACTCGTTGAATCCAAAGGAGGTGTGATAATTTCTTACAACAAACTAAAATGAGAAAAAACACTTGAATGTTGTTTTCTTAAAAGGACCGATATGATTATGGCTGAAGAATCTTAATTTCAAAGATTAATAAACTTCATTATTTGTCTTTTAGAATTGCAATGCCCTTTCCTTCTAATTAGACTAAACTAACTTCAAAAGCTGAAGGAATTGATGCACTTTGAGAAATTTTGTTACTGCAAAAATCTAACTAATTGCAACTATGTTCAAGCAAACTCAAAATGTTCTTGCATTTCACGCTAAAATGAGAAATAGATATTGTTTACTTGATAATGTTCTCGAAAACGAGTGTTAATATATTACTAGTTATAATTGCTCAAGAGCTGAATTAAACAAACTTCACTTCTTTAGCAAATTATCCTTGCAACAAAAGATCGTTAAAGTAAGTCACCCGACTTATAATAATCTAGTTACTACTCACAATCAAGCGCGTGAAAGGAATCTAGAAAGTAGGTGAACACACATCACAAATTCAATAAGCGAGGGAGAATGGTAGGATGAATAAGTGAAAATGAGAAGAAATAAATACATCATAAATAACATGTACAAAGTCTTCAAACACTTGAATAAAGCTAAGCTCTTTGTTTTGAAACATTTTAACTCTCCTAATAAAATAGCATTCCTCTATTTAAAGAAGGGGAAAAGGTAGGAGAGAATAGATATTGTTCAAATTTAATTCAAATCTAAACAATCCAAACATATGGAATTTTATCTCAACAAATATTCAACTTAAAAATTTTTTCCAACTTTGTGACCACTTTAGCATGCACCAGCACCTCTTTCCAGCTTTTAAACTATTTCAATTAAATGCCCAATAATTTTCCTATATTTCTCGAAATGCTGATTTTCTTGTATAAAATCCAAACAAGTAATAAAAAAACCCAACTATTTTCAACTTTTAAACTATAACAAAGGAAATTTAAGCAAAATATTGAATTAAAATAAATCATATCACGAAAAACGTAAAAGCACGCAAGAACTTACACGTGGTTCGATTAAGTGACCTATATCCATGGATGAAGAGATCTTTGTGGTTATTGTTGGTCATATTCGACAGAATTGTTACAAGGGTGAATGTGTGTATGTATATGTGTGTGTGTATATATACATACATACGTACATAAATACATATATCTAACTATCTGCCAAATCCTACATGGTTTAGGATAATCTAAACCTTACAAGATTCTAGATTATTCTAACAAGGTTCTAACTTAATCCATATCCAATTCTATATTGTTTAGGACACAAAATGAAGACAACCTAACATTCTCCACCATGGCTTGAATTTCCCAAGCCACCAAAGGACAAGCATATCTCTCTGTGCCAATGCACTAAGTTAAATCTAGCCTTGAACTTTTCTTCTGGCACAACTTTATCAAAATATCTGATGCGACTATCTTCCTAGTAGCAAACATTTCCTCACCAAGTCTCCACCATAGATAGAATTTATATATTCAATGGCCAAACCACTAATACAATAATTAGAGATTACCAACCACATCAGCCATACCTCTCTAGAAATCATCGATCAGTCTCATCCCTTTGTACTGCATCCAATTCTTCAGGTAATTTTTCTTCATCTTCAAATGTTGTCGGATACTTTAAATGAAGGATCAGGAATGCCTTCATCTTCACTTTTCGCAAGCAAATGTCTTTTGACTTATTAAATTTATCAACATAAAACTTTACCTAGGTGACATCATGATCGGCGTACATCGAGCAACCCTTAACCAAAATTTGATACCACTTGTGATGCGAAATTTATGGTTAAAAAAAAAGTGATAGAAAACAAAAAAACACATAATTTACGTGGCTTGGTAGATTCTGTATCTATGGATAAAAGAGATCGAGGCTTCTTATTTTTGTTGGTCATGTTTGAAAGAATTGTTACAAGAGTGAATATATATATAGATCCTAACTAGCTAGGATACCTTTCATGATTTAGGATAATCTACACCTACAAGATTCTAGCATTGCAATATTTGAACAAGATTATGTAGACTTGTAATACATATCGAATCCTATATGGTTTATGATACAAAATTCAAGATGACCAAACAGTTGGGTATCTGTGTGAGTGAAAGAGGAAAGACATCTATCCCCCCACTCGAGATAATGGGTCTTAAATTTTATTTCCTGACTTTGGATTTGTTGTCAATAGACTTTAGATAACTTTTACTGATTTTGACATTATTAAATTTTTTTGTATGTTTTGTATTTGTTTTATGCTTAGGGTTTCAATTGGCCATATTAGATTTGTTAAAATAGTCATGATACACGAGTATGAGAAATGCAATGTCATTTATGCATCAAGTTTTTGCGAAAAAGATCTATTTTGATTTTCCTTACTTTTTGTTATGATTCGCCAAACCCACTAATTGTTATCCTCTTTTTATACAACTAATTTTTTTTGGTGCAGTTGCAAATGTAAACGCCTATACTTGATGAGTATGTTAATTATATGAAAGTTAGGATAGGATTAATATGTTCCACTATAAATTTTTTTGAAAGTATATACAGTAAAAAAATGGGATTGTCAGGGTTAGGGCGCTCGAAGCTCGACCTATTTTATTCAGATTTGGGCCAATTTATAGACCCTAAAGTAATTTGGTCCGAGCTTGGGCTTAGGCAACTCGGCCTGCTCATATACATTACTATTTATAATTTTTTATTATATTATACTATGTTATATATTATAATTATATATATTATGTTGTAATTATCTATTAACAATTGAGAAATAATTAAATAAATATTAAAATAGAATAAATTTTTGATTCATTTGAAAGAATTTTTTTTATTGTTTCGTATATAATATATATGTAATTGTTTGAATCTGTAATTTTACAAATGTATAATATAATAATAAAAATAGTTTGTAATAAAATTCTTTCACTACGTTTCAAATTTTTGTTTTAACTTTTTTTTAAAAACATTATATTGGACCAGGCTGTCTCAAACATGGCCCGAACAAATATGAGCTGAGCTCTGACTCATTCTTCTAAGGCCTGAATTATTCAGGCCGAGCTCATGCCAAGGGAGGCTCCACGCATTAGGCTTGATTGATAGTCTTAACTAAAATTATAGTCTTCATTGACATTTATTATTTTGTACCGGGATTTCTCTTCTAGACCTTGGCTAGTAATCTAGGAAATAAAGATTTAATTAAGAGTTTCACAAGAATTTCTAGCTGGAACTCGATTAACAATCTAAGCAAGAACTAGGTAATTTTAGTACACATTCAAAGATGTCCTCGAAACTAGTTAGATGAATTCATAACGGAAAAAAACAGCTTAAAGGCCTATGTGATTCTATTTGAAGAGAGCAAGTGTTTGATGAATAAAAGTCTTTGCGAGAATGTAGGAGTCAGCTCGGGTAACTTCCTGATTCTCTACTTGCTAGGCCGAACATCTCATAGCTCACCTATGGACCGTCTTGCTAGCTAGCCACCTCCTCAGCTTGGCAGGTCCTCATTCAGGCTGGCACATAGCTTTCCCCTCACTAGATGAATCATCTTTCTACTTTCAAAAGTACGTATCTCTTAGGTGTCAACAGTTACTACTATCTAAGCATTAATTAAAGAATTTATTGATAATTTTTCACAAGTAATAATCTTGACTTGAAATATTGAAGTAGTTACTTTATAGAAGTTCTCATTGTCTATTTATTTTGAGTTTTTTACTAATACTTGTGTACATTGTAAAAAAAAAAGCAAAAACTTAGTTGACTTTGATAACGTCTATACTCTTTCATCACTTTTTTTTTTTGGGTTCTTTTACTTAATTTTTAGTTTTTGTTAATACGTATACTTATTAAAGGAAAAAATCATGCATGTAATGCTTTTAGTTTTTGCCTCAAATAGTTCCCTTCTTACTTGTTTTCTGAACTTCTTCTTTATTATATCACTTATTAATCTATTTTTATCTTGATACAGTGTTTGCCCCTCGAAATTGCTCAAGGAGTTAAAGGTTTAGTGCTTCAAGAAATTATGTTGGAGGACCTAAGTCAAACTTTTTGGACAGTGACATTATCTGAGTACAATGGCAAGGTTGCTTTTTGTAAGGGATGGCCAGAGTTTTCAAAAGATATGAACCTTGAAATCGGGGACGCTCTGGTGTTTTATTACATCAAGAAAGGTCATTTCTTTGTCCTAGCATTTGACAGTGATGGATATGAAAAAAAATACACTCCTAGAAGACATCCATCATCTAATAGAAGTCTAGAAATAAATGCAAACGATATATCAAATCGAGATGAAGATGGAAAGCATAAGCAGCATTGCATGGATGAAGAATGTTTGTTGATGATAAATCGAGATGATGGCTACCATCAAAGTGACTACAACAAGTGTGTACTTTATGATTTGCCAAGCTTTGAAATGCCACAAACTGCATGTACTACGAGTGTAACTAGGAAGGGTAGGGATGGAAGTTCCAAGGATAAGAATCCTAGTGAAACAACAATCCTAAATGACAGGAGTGCTATTAATTTGGCACCTATTGCTAATGTGTCACAGAGTTTGGCCATGGGTTCCCAAAGTCCTCCTAAGACAAGTAAGCGAAAATTAGGTGAGCAACTTTGTGTTTCACTAATAATCGAAAAAGTATTATTTATCCATTCAGAATGTTTTTGCCTTTCTTCATTAAATCACTAGTGCGTTGTATTATATCATAATCAAGCAGCTCCTGTATTATATGCTTTCTGTTGAGGCCCGTAAATTTTCAATTCTTGGTAAACATGCCGATTTGAAGTATGCATTTGTTTATTGTTACTTAGACTATTTGATGGATATAGATTTCTCCTAAAAATTACTTCACATATTTTAGATTATTGATATTATTTTGCTTATATGCATAAAGGTATCAGTTCATTGTAATCTACTGAATTTATATCTTTAGTTTCTTTTTTTACAAGAATTCAAAACAATTGCCGATGAGAAACTATAGATCTGATGAATTGGAGCAATTGAGTATCTCGATGATTATTGCTCTAATTTGTACACCATAAGTTATATTTTTTTTTCTTATTGTTGGTCTATTCATTTAATGTTTTGGTTTTTTTCACTTTTGGTTGTAACATATATATTTTTAATTTTCTAATCTTATCATATATACATGGTTTTATACATGTAGACATTGCGACTTATATGCCAAAGGATGATATAGTTGAGAAGAAAAAACTATCAACTTCTTGTGGTGTAAAGAGAGGCATTGATTTCATTTCTAAATACTATTCATTTACATTTATTTCTAACTTGAAATATGTTTAATGTGGAGCGATATTCATTCATTTATATTTTGGCTCATTTTCCTTTAGTTT
Organism: Catharanthus roseus; assembly: GCA_028651295.1. Taxonomy (NCBI): domain Eukaryota; kingdom Viridiplantae; phylum Streptophyta; class Magnoliopsida; order Gentianales; family Apocynaceae; genus Catharanthus; species Catharanthus roseus. The sequence continues at coordinate 1,057,096 of JAPQWS010000170.1, read as the reverse complement.
TTTTTTCATTTTCTTCACTCCCGTATTCTAATATCTACCTTTTCACTTGTAAGAAATCGATTCTTTCTAAATCTAGGTGAACTTGTCTTTTTTAGCCTTATAATTTTGCTACAATGCAGATGAATCGACATCCGTGAGAATGGTGGGTAGAAATACTTCGAATTTGCACCAATGAACAAGGGTAATTTAAAAAATTTATTCATCTCGTAAGAATTTATGCATTGATTGAGCAATAAACTTAAATTGTTACATACAGAGTTGTCTCTAATTTATATTGTTTAGGTTGGTAAACATGAATTTTTTCTTAATCTGGATCTATTCAATTAATCTTTTGGAATTTCGATTTCGATTTACATTTATATATTTTTTTTTCTTATTGTATGTTATTGGTTTTACATGCAAGGCAAAGGAACTAGGATTTCAAAGAATGATATAGTAGACAAGATAGAACAAATATCTGTCTATGGTAGAAGAAGATATATATGGATTTCATTTTGGATTATATTCATTTGTGTCTACATCTAAACTAAAATATATATCCAATTTGTAGCTATATTTATTTACTTCACATTTAGCTCCCTTTTCTTGTCATTTTAATTTTTTATATTTACTCCAAATTTTTATAAGCGAAACTTCTCATTAGGATTGAGTTGCTTCCTCTAAAATCTTAATGAACTTGTCTTTTCTATCCTCATAGTTTCCACTAAAATGTAGGTTGGTCGCCACTTACGAAAGAAAAGGGAGACAGCTTCTGCACTGCACAAATGAACAAAGGTAATTCAAAAATTTATGTGACTAGAAGTCTTTGTTGATTAATGTTCAATTATCATATATTATCCCCATTTATCTTTCACATTTACGTTAGAGGAGTTTTCTATTATGTTTTTATTCTTTTTTATCTTATTATATGTACATGGTTTGACATAAAGGTAAAGAAACTAAGATTTCAAAGAATGATGTAGTTAAGACAAGAAAACAAACATCGTCTCGTAGTGGAAAGAGAATTTTACATGGATATGATTTTTGGGATACTATTCATTCCGCCAACATCTAAATTGAAATAGATTACCAATGTGGAGTAATATTCATTCACTTCCCTTCTTTTTAATTTTTTTATTCAATTCATCATTTTAGTGAACTCAAATTTTCACCAGTATGCGCTTGTTTATTTATAAATTTGGATTAAGTTTTTCTTTTTAGCCTCATAATTTCCTCAAAAAACAGGTCAACCGCTAACTATGAGAGAGCAGGAAGACAACTCTTTTGCAGCTACACTAGGAAACAGTGGTAATTCGAAAACTTATGCAACTGGAGGAGTTGATGTTAATTGAGTAATGGAGTTGACTTTATATATATATATATATATTATCAATTTGTACATTGTAGGCTAATAAATATGTTTTTTTTCTTATAATGGATCCATTCGTTTAATGTTTTGAATTTATTTAATTTCAATTTTTACAGTTACACTTTTAAAATTTTTCAATATTTTCGTATGTACATGATTTTACATGTGGATAGAGCAACAATGATGCCAAAATGGTATGATTGAGAAAAGAAAATTAAGATCCCCTCATGTTCAAAAAAGGAGCATGTATCTCTTTTATAGATACTATTCATTTTGCTATTCATTGTTTTTAATCTAAATAGGAATATATTCCCAATGTGAAGCACTATTCATTCACTTCCCTTTTAGCCCCCTTTCCTTCTTTTTCTTTTTCATTTTTTATATCCACTCCAAGATTTCATTGTATTTACCTTAAATGCAGATCCACTTCATAATTTCTCTTAAATGCAGATCAATTGCCATCTATGAGAGAGGAGGTAGGCAGTTTTTTTGCAGTTGCACTAAACAAAGTGGTTAAGATAACGCCCGGGTTGATCCTATTTATGTGCCCTCATCAACTCGTCAACGAGTCACTTGTTTGGCAAAGACAAATGGTGGTTATTTAATTAAAGTACGTTTCTCTTAATAATTTTTTAATGTTTGCAAATATGGTCCATTTCATTGCAATATCACAAGTAACTATCTTTATAGTGTTTGTCTTGCTTTCATTCTCATTTTTTCGATTTTTTAACAATCAACTATATCTATGCATCTTTAATGTACTTTCCTCTACAGTAGTCTAGATATATAAATATCATCGATATGCATGTCCCTTTTTATTATATAACGTTTACCGATTTGAGCAAGTGCCTCTCTTGGGAGAAGAGATTTCTTTGGTTTTTGTTTGGGGAGAAGGGGTGGGGCTTGACATTGTTCTCAATTGTTTCATATAATTTACTTTTCAGATTATTTTAGATTATAAATTTTTATTGTGTTTTTACCGATTCTTAATTTCATATTATTTTATCTTTAAAAAAATATGGAAAAGATTTTTCTAAAATCTACTCGGGAAGTGCATTTTTCGAAACTGTTTTTGCTTAAGAATTATGTTGAATAAAAAAAATATTATATAGTTTTTTTCTTTTTAAAGAAAAGTTTGCCAAAATCACTTCTTTCAATGGCCGAAAAAAGCTCTAGTAATCGAAAATATATTATATATCTACTTCAAATTTCTGGATTCCATTACCTACATAGTATTTAGATTGTTGTACTTCTATTTTCCTTCGAAATTCTCTTAATTTTGTATTGGACATGAGGCAGAAAGAAAAAACTTTTCATCAGTTGTTAACTTTGCAATCCTTGTTCTTTTAAAAGTTTTTTTACTTTTATTCTCATTTCTCTATCTCTGTATAGAATTTGCCAAGTAGCTTGCCGTCAATTACATTTGAAAATGGTATCGGTGAGGCATCCATCATTCTTCGAGATCCAAGAGGAAAAGCATGGGAGAGCACTTATCACGAGAAAGATGGTCTTCGTTCTCTGGGCAGCTTCTTGGCCAGTCATCAATGCGTAAAATAACATTGAACCCGGAGATCGTTTGGTAATTAGCCTGGTAGATTCAAGGAGCAATGAGTATAAGTTCGATATTGTTCGTAATCCAGTTGGAAATTAAAAGTATCATTTTTCAAGACTCGTGAGACACAACAAGTGAACTAGTATCTACTTGTGACTTAGATGGGACAAATGTCGTTCCCTCATAGAATTGGAGCATATTTTGAGTTGATTACTTTTTGCACATAGCAAAAAGCTTTCTATACTTTTCCGATCGTGCACGTAATCTGCTTTGGAGTCAAAGTAGTTTGATGGCTTTATTTATCTTTAAATAACTAGATTGTTTGGAGCATTGATAGAGTTTTGAAAGTTAATTTAGGGAAATATGCTATACAAAAAAAATATTAATTCCTTAATGTCTTGTTCCAGGTAAGGTTAATGGCGAGTTTGAATTATAACATTTTTTCTTTAAAAACTGAGGGAGAAGTTTATAAGAGATTGAGTGCTACTGTGGACTAACCTTGATGGATTATATTTTTCAAGGTGTAATATATTTCGGTTATTTGAAAAGAAAAGACAGCTATTCTTGTGCAGTTGTTATTGCCAAAAGTTACCTAATTATTTCCTATATTAAAGCATCAATCACGTTTTTGAAAATTTTTAGTGAGAGAAAAGATGAAATCTGTTCATTACTATCTATCTAATTAGAGAAGAAATATGAACAGTCAAATATATAAGGTCATAAGTTTTTTTTAACTTGTACTAAGTTTCGTTTCGATTTTGAAAATCTACACACGAGAGGCAAGCATAGTTAGCCAACTATGTTTTTTTGTTACTCATCAAATACAGTGACTGTTGTCTCCTTTAAGCCATCAGTGACGAACGAGGATTAGTAACCTCATGGGTAGAAGTCTCCACCTATAGCACATCAAAGTAGAAAGAGCTTAGCTTCGATGAGACCGTCAACTCATACTTTAATCATAGAGTACTTGTCTTATTGTGATGTGATAGGTTATGTTTCTTTTCCTTTATAGTTATTTATAGGAAACCTCTATCACGGGGTCATATGCTTTATTTGCTCCAAACATATACTTCTATAATGGTCATGAGAAGATCTCATTGACTTAAGGTACAGACCAGGGAGACTATCATACAATAACCTTTAATTCGAGTGGCATACCCAACTCCATTGATCGATTAAGAACAAGATAACTTGTATTTTAAGTAACAATATTCTACATATTACTGTGAAACATGATATAACCTGTGGATTGCCTACTTAAAGCCCTTGGACCTTCTGTGTGTGTGTATATAAATATATATATATAAAGAAAGTACAATCCAAGCAAATAATTACCAAACACCATTTTATTTATTCTAAACAACATAATTTTACATAATGTACTCTAAATGTTCATACTTATCTCATGGAGCGACCCTTAAATAAATACTTAGAGACTTATTCCCAGGGTCCTGATTCTTAGATTATCCGAGAAAACCACAAGGGGCGATTCCCACAGAAGCCATCATACAAGTAATCCATCTTGACTAAGTTCATTTATCCAACATATAGAGTACTTGGTCCCTTGACGAGAGATTTTCTTTCATAGCATATCTTTGTAGACCAACCTCAAATTTTGCTACACCGCCAAATCATAATCAAACCATAATGCAGTCATCTACGATGTAGTTTTTATAATCTTAGTTTCTCTCCTTTATAGTATCTTTGTGGAAATTGTCATCAATGATTCCAGTTCTACATACTCCAAGTACTCTTGCACAATCAATCATGAGAAAGACACTCATTGACCTAAGGTAAGTCATCCATGAAAGAAACTACCACAATGATGTTTTATTTGATGGCATGTCCAACCGCATCAACTAACCAAGAACAAGATTACCTATATCCTGTGTAACAACATTCCACACCTTATAAATACAACCTATCTCGTGGACTTTCTACTTAATTATATATGGGAGCTTATGTAGTAAATATGCCAGACTCAAAACTGGATAAACAAAAACGATTCTTCTATTGTATTCCGAAATACTACGTAGATAATATTGGGTCATACATCTCAACAAGATGTATCTTCTCTTGAAAAGTTTGGATCTACATTTAAATCTTGAAGAAAGTGATATGTTAGACTCAATTGGCATAATTTTAACATGTTCAGGTACCATTTATAGAACTTTTCAAATTGAGATCCTTAATAGAGACAAGCTTATATTTGTAGGGACAAAATTGAAATTAAACTTGTCTAGTTATATTAAAAGCCCCGTTGAATTTTATTTGTCCTTGGATATAAAAGTTTGGAAATAAAAACGTTTTAGCTATAGTGTGTAGAGCCAATATAGCTAATCCTCGTTATAAATGGCAAAACAAATTTTTTACCTAAAATTGTAAAAGATTTCCCACCCCAACTACTAACCCCCTAAAAAAAAAAAAAATGAAATACCACACTCAATCTACCCATTATCGTTGAGTTGAATATTTGCTAAAACAAATTATAAAGCATGTGTTTTATTATTTCCTGAATTGGTTGAATTAAAGTTTGTTTAGAAAAAAAAAAAAAAAAAAAAAGTAAAGTCTATTTAATAATATGCATTGACAAATATGATTAGCAATAAATTTTCACAATTCACATCCTATTCTATATTTCTTGATCATTCTCGGCAGTGAAAAATAATTTATTTTGATGATAAATAACGAAAATAATGAATTTAAATTTACTTTTGGACAACCAACATATTCAATGGATCAAAGAACAGGTGTGTAGGGCACATTTGTGGCTGGCAACCAAAATTTTGTTGCAAGAATTTTTAAGGTTTTCAACACATTTTTAGGCTCTTTCTTGCTTCAAATTCCATCATACTTAACAATCTCCAAACATTTGTCTTAAGTCACTAGATAGGGTTATTAATGAAAAAATATAAATGATATTAGAGTAAATGTCATACTTAGTCCTCAACATTTGTTTCGCTCTCAGGTATGGTCCTAATATTTATTTTTAATTTTATGGTCTTCAACATGTGTTCGAACTCCATGAATGGTCCCTTTTTCTTCAAATTTTGTCAAAATTAACAATCTGTAAATGTTTATGATGTATTCAATCTCATATAGTGTGGTAAAAAAAAGTAAAATTATAAATACAGAACAAAAATAACATAAAAAGAACATAATCTTTCACCACTTCTTTCATATGAAGGAGTAGAACGCTCTAAGGGCTTGATCTAAAAATCTCAAGAGCTCAGTCTAAGAACAAGTTCAAGAAGTTTTTGAACCTACAATGCCTACATAACCCAATAAAAGGATTTTAAATCCTAGAGGTAATCTTTTGAACCATATTGATCTTTGCTTTTCACTTCCTTTGAATTTCCGATGTACCAATCCTCTCTTCAATAATTTAATCTATTAAGAAATTTAAACTTTTCTAGCTCGTGCTCATGACACATGTTAATATGGATTAAATTTCTAATTAAGATTAAATAATTTCTTGTAATTTTTTAGATTTAATAATATTTATTAGATTTAAACTACTAAACACTGTATATTTTATCTATAGAAATATGTGCTTCGAGGAACATAAGCAAAATTGTAAAACTACTACAAAAAGATTGTTATAAAGAATGTGCATTAAAAGCTGCGTAAGAGCATTTGACTAATATCTAAACGTTATAGTTTCCTTCCACAGAATTGATGCCGTCTAGAACTTTTTAACCATTTAATATCTTGCTAAAAAATAAAAGTAGGAACTCTCTAATATGTGCGCCAATATGCATAAAATATATTATTTATAAATAAAATATACCATATATGATCGTGTATGTGTAGTTAATAAATCTTATAAAATCTAAAAGCCTAATAAAATTGCTGAACTCTAAGGAAACTTATATCTTAAATTAGAAGTTGATCCACAATAACGTGTGCGCCTGTACACGTGTTAGACAAACTCATAAAGTAATGTGTTAGACAAATTCATAAAAATATGTTGCGTATAGAAATCGTATTAAATGTTGTATGAGAAAATCTCACCAATATTTAATTGATACGATTGCCACGATAGTACTTATGTTGTCTAACAAATATATATATCCACTTTGAAAGCAATATCACTTTCTTCCCTCTCACAATTGAAGATATTTTCTCTTCTCTTTTCTTTCATTTTAATCGCATCTTCTCAAAATCAGAGGTATTTGTTTTTGTTACTTTGTGTATTTGCTTTCTTTTTCTTTCTCAAGTAGGTTCTTTTGAACTTTGAACTTAGTCACCCATTTCATTTCATGTATCATTTAGTTTCGTTTGTAATTTGGAGAATTTTGGATTTGCTTTTTGATTTCTCGTTCTTTTGATTTTTATTAAATTATTGATCCATTTTTTTTAAATTTTTCTCTAAAGATTTGGAAAATGGCGACATGTGAGGATTCTTTGAAGAATCGTCCGATGCTCTATCAGGGTCTCTCCAATTTCGTCAAGATCTTAATTGATTCAGAATTTTCAGAAGTTTTGGTAGGTTAAACTATCTTTTTTTTTCTTTTATTTTGATAGATCTAATCTATTTTTCTCCTTTCATTAGTTCGTGCTTTGGAAAGTTTAAAGATTTAGTTTAAAGGTCTCTTTTTCACATAAAACTCTAGAATGACTTTGACAAAATTCAGTTTAAAGATTTTTCTTGAATTTTGTTAATGATGAATTGTGAATTTGTGAAACAAGATGCCCTAACTTGAAGAGTAAAACCAAATGTGCTATACATTATAATTGCTTCTACACTTTATTTTTATTCCTTTTATTATGGTTTCTCGAATTGGAATTTAAATAGTTACTGGGAACTAAAATTCTAAAAAGGTTGCATTTAGCGACATCACATATTCAGTTATTTGTTAAATCTGTAGAACTATGTGGATTCAATTGTATTTCAATTCTTTTGACTGGGAAACCAAAAATTATAGAATTGGAAACATTAATACAAGTATATGTTACTCCAAATGTGTGTATGTATAAACAGAATATGACAAGTATTGAGATCAGTAAATATAAGTTCTTAACTCAAAAATTTTGCAGCTAAGTGATGACCACCCTGTTGAATCCAAAGGAGGTGTAATAATTTCTTACAACAAACTAAAATGAGAAAAACACTTGAAAGTTGTTTTCTTTAAAGGACTGATATAAAAGTAAATTATGGCTGAAGAATCTTAATTCCAAAGATTAATAAACTTCATTATTTGTCTTTTAGAATTGCAATGCCCTTTTCTTCTAATTAGACTAAACTACTTTCAAAACTGAAGGAATTGATGCACTTTGAGAAATTAAGTCACTGGAAAATCCAACTAATTGCAGTTATGTTCAAGAAAACTCAAAATGTTCTTGCATTTCACGCTAAATTGAGAAAAAAATATTGTTTACTTGATAATGTTCTCAAAACGAGTGTTAATATATATCTAACTATCTGCCGAATCCTCCATGGTTTAGGATAATCTAAACCTTACAAGATTCTAGCTTATTCTAACAAGGTTCTAACTTAATCCATATCCAATTCTATATTATTTAGGACACAAAATAAAGACAACCTAACATTCTCCACCGTGTCTTGAATTTCCCAAGCCACCGAAGGACAAGCATATCTCTCTGTGCCAATGCACTAAGTTAAATCTAGCCTTGAACTTTTCTTCTCGCACAACTTTATCAAAATATCTGATGCGACTATCTTCCTAGTAGCAAACATTTCCTTACCATGTCTCCACCACAGATAGAATTTATATATTCAATAGCCAAACCACTAATACAATAATTAGTGATTACCAACCATATCAGCCGTACCTCTCCAGAAATCATCGATCAGTCTCAGCCTTTTGCACTGCATCCAATTCTTCAGATAATTTATCTTCATCTTCGAATGTTGTCGGATACTTTTAATGAAGTATTAGGAATGCCTTCATCTTCTCTTTTCGCAAGCAAATGTCTTTTGATTTATTAAAATTTTCAACATGAAACTTTACTGGTGACATCATGATCAGCGTGCATCGAGCAACCCTTAACAAAAATTTGATACCACTTGTGATGCGAAATTTATGGTTAAAAAAAAAAAAAGTAATAGAAGACAAAAAAACACAAGAATTTACGGGGCTTGGTAAATTCTATATCTATGGATAAAAGAGATCTAGCTTTCTTATTTTTGCTGGTCATGTTTGAAAGAATTGTTACAAGAGTGAATGAATATGTATATATATAGATCCTAACTAGTTAGGATACCTTTCATGATTTAGGATAATCTGCACCTACAAGATTCAAGCGTTGCAATATTTGAACAGGATTATGTAGACTTGTAATCCATATCGAATCCTATATGGTTTATGATACAAAATTCAAGACGACCAAACAGTTGGGTATCTGTGTGAGTGAAAGCGGAAAGACATCTATCCCCTACTAAGATAATAGGTCTTAAATTTTATTTCCTGACTTTGGATTTGTTGTCAATAGACTTTAGATAACTTTTACTGATTTTAACATTATTAATTTTGTCCTATGTTTTGTATTTGTTTTATGCTTAGGGTTTCAATTGGCCATATTAGTTTTGTTAAAATAGTCATAATACGCGAGTATGAGAAACACAATGTCATATATGCATCAAGTTTTTTGCATAAAAGATCTATTTTGATTTTCCTTACTTTTGTTATGATTCGCCAAACCCATTAATTGTTATCCTCTTTTTTATACAACTAATTTTTTTTTGTTGCAGCTTGTAAAAGTAAACGCCTATACTTGATGAGTATGTTAATTATAAGAAAGTGAGGACAAGATTAATCGGGTTCCACTATAAATTTTTTTTGAAAGTATATACGAGTAAAAGAATAGGACTGTCGGTGGTCGGGCGCTCGAAGCTCGACCTTTTTTATTCGATTTGGGCCAATTTTTTAGACCCGAAAGTAATTTGGTCCGAGCTTTGGCTTAGGCAACTCGGTCTGCTCATATATATTACTATTTATAATTTTTATTATATTATACTATGTTATATGTATATTAAAATTATATATATTATGTTGTAATTATCTATTAACAATTGAGAAATAATTTAATAAATATTAAAATAGAATAAAATTTTTGATTCATTTGAAAGAATTTCTTTTTATTGTTTTGTATATATATTACATATGTAATTGTTTGAATCCGTAATTTTATAAATGTATAATATAATAAGAAAATAGTTTGTAATAAAACTCTTTCACTACGTTTAAATTTTTGTTTCAACTTTTTTTTGAAAACATTATATTGGACAAGGCAAGCTCAAAAATAGCCCGGACAAATATGAGTTGAGCTCTGACTCATTCTTCTATGGCCTGAATTATTCAGGCCGAGCTCATGCCAAGGGAGGCTCCGCGCATTAGGCTTGATTGATAGTCTTAACTAAAATTATAGTCTTCATTGACATTTATTACTTTGTACCAGGATTTCTCTTCTAGACAGTGGCTAGTAATCTAGGCAATAAACATTTAATTAAGAGTTTCACAAGAATTTCTAGCTCGAACTCAGTTAACAATCTAAGCAAGAACTAGGTAATTTTAGTACACATTCAAAGATGTCCCTGAAACTAGTTAGATGAATTCATAACTGAAAAAACAGCTTAAAGACCTATGTGATTCTATTTGAAGAGAGCAAGTGTTTGATGAATAAAAGTCTTTGCGAGAATGTAGGAGTCAGCTCGAGTAACTTCCCCGATTCTCTACTTGCTAGGTCGAACATCTCATAGCTCACCTATGGACGGTCTTGCTAGTTAGCCACCTCCTCGGCTTAGCGGTGTCCTTATTCAGCCGGCACATAGCTTTCCCCTCACTAGATGAATCATCTTTCTACTTTCGAAAGTATGTATCTCTTAGATGTCAACGAGTTACTACTATCTAAGCATTACTTAAAGAATGTATCGATACTTTTTTCACAAGTCATAATATTGACTTGAAATTTTGAAGTAGTAACTTTATAGAAGTTCTCATTGTCTATTTGTTTTGAGTTTTTTACTAATACTTGTGTACATTGTAAAAAAAAAGCAAAAAACTTAGTTGACTTTGATAACGTCTATACTCTTTCATCACTTTTCTTTTTCGGTTCTTTTACTTAATTTTTAGTTTTTGTTAATATGTATACTTATTAAAGGAAAAAATCATGCATGTAATGCTTATAGTTTTTGCTTCAAATAGTTCCCTTCTTACTTGTTTTCTGAACTTCATCTTTATTATATCACTTATTAATCTAGTTTTATGTTGATACAGTGTTTGCCCCCCGAAATCGCTCAAGGAGTTAAAGGTTTAGTGCTTCAAGAAATTACGTTGGAGGACTTAAGTCAAAACTTTTTGGATAGTGACATTATCTGAGTACAATGGCAAGGTTGCTTTTTGTAAGGGATGGCCAGAGTTTTCAAAAGATATGAACCTTGAAATCGGGGACGCTCTAGTGTTTTATTACATCAAGAAAGGTCATTTCTTTGTCCTAGCATTTGACAGTGACAGATGTGAAAAAAAATACACTCCTAGAAGACATCCATCATCTAATAGAAGTCTAGAAATAAATGCGAAACGATATATCAAATCGAGATGAAGATGGAAAGCATAAGCAGCATTGCATGGATGAAGAATGCGTGTTGATGATAAATCGAGATGATGGCTACCATCAAAGTGACTACAACAAGTGTGTACTTTATGATTTTCCATGCTTTGAAATGCCACAAACTGCATGTACTACGAGTGTAACTAGGAAGGGTAGGGATGGAAGTTCCAAGGATAAGAATCCTAGTGAAACAACAATCCTAAATGACAGGAGTGCTATTAATTTGGCACTTATTGCTAATGTGTCACGGAGTTTGGCCATGGGTTCCCAAAGTCCTCCTAAGACAAGTAAGCGAAAATTAGGTGAGCAACTTTGTGTTTCACTAATAATCGAAAAAGTATTATTTATCCATTCGAAATGTTTTTGCCTTTCTTCATTAAATCACTAGTGCGTTGTATTATATTATAATCAAGCAGCTCTCGTATTATATGCTTTTCGTTGAGGCTCGAAATCTTCACTTCTTGGTAAAATGCCGATTTGAAGTATGCATTTGTTTATTGTTACTTAGACTATTTGATGGATATAGATTTCTCCTAAAAATTACTTCACATATTTTAGATTATTGATATTATTTTGCTTATATGCATAAAGGTATCAATTCATTGTAATCTACTGAATTTATATCTTTAGTTTCTTTTTTACAAGAATTCAAAATAATTGCCGAGGAGAAACTATAGATTTGATGAATTGGAGCAATTGAGTATCTTGATGATTATTGCTCTAATTTGTACACCATAAATTATATTTTTTTTCTTATTCTTGATCTCTGCATTTAATGTTTTGGTTTTCTTCACTTTTGGTTGTAACATATATATTTTTAATTTTCTAATCTTATCATATATACATGGTTTTATACATGTAGACAATGCGACTAATATGCCAAAGGATGATATTGTTGAGAAGAAAAAACTATCAACTTCTTGTGGTGTAAAGAGAGGCATTGATTTCATTTCTAAGTACTATTCATTTACATTTATTTCTAACTTGAAATATGTCTAATGTGGAGCGATATTCATTCATTTATATTTTGGCTCATTTTCCTTTAGTTTTGTTTTCATTTTCTTCACTCCTGTATTCTAATATCTACCTTTTCACTTGTAAGAAATCGATTCTTTCTAAATCTAGGAGAACTTGTCTTTTTTAGCCTTATAATTTTGCTACAATGCGGATGAATTGACATCTCGTGAGAATGGTGGGTAGAAATACTTCGAATTTGCACAAATGAACGAAGGTAATTTATAAATTTATTCATCTCGTAAGAATTTATACTTTGATTGAGCAATAAACTTCAATTGTTATGTGCATGTTGTCTCTAATTTATATTGTTTAGGTTGGTAAACATGAATTTTTCTTAATTTGGATCTATTCATTTAATCTTTTGGTTTTTCTGATTTCGGTTTACATTTATATTTTTTTTTATTATTGTATGTTACTGGTTTTACATGCAAGGCGAAGGAGCTAGGATATCAAAGAATGATATAGTAGACAAGACAGAACAAATATCTGACTATTGTAGAAGGAGATGTATATGAATCTCATTGTGGATTATATTCATTTATGTCTACATCTAAACTAAAATATATATCCAATTTGGAGCAATATTTATTTACTTCACATTTAGCTCCCTTTTCTTATCATTTTCATTTTTTATATTTACTCCAAATTTCGATAAGTTAAACTTCTCATTAGGATTGAGTTGCTTCCTTCAAAATCTTAATGAACTTGTCTTTTCTATCCTCATAGTTTCCACTAAAATGTAGGTTGGTCACCACTTACGAAAGAAAAGGGAGACAGCTACGCAAATTGCACAAAATAAACAAAGGTAATTCAAAAATTTATGTGACTAGAAGTCTTTGTTTATTAATGTTCAATTATCATATATTATCCCCATTTATCTTTCACATTTACGTTAGAGGAGTTTTCTATTATGTTTTTATTCTTTTTTATCTTATTATATGTACATGGTTTGACATAAAGGTAAAGAAACTAAGATTTCGAAGAATGATATTGTTAAGATGAGAAAACAAACATCTTCTCGAAGTGGAAAGAGAATTATACATGGATATGATTTTTGGGATACTATTCATTTTTCCAACATCTAAATTGAAATATATTACCAATGTGGAATAATATTCATTCACTTTCCTTCTTTTTAATTTTTTATTCAATTCATCATTTTAGTGAACTCAAATTTTCACCAGTATGCACTTGTTTATTTCTAAATTTGGATTAAGTTTTTCTTATTAGCCTCATAATTTCCTCAAAAAATAGGTCAACCGCTAACTATGAGAGAGCAGGAAGACAATTCTTTCGCAGCTACACTAGGGAACAATGGTAATTCGAAAACTTATGCAATTGGAGGAGTTGATGTTAATTGAGTAATGTAGTTTGACTTTATATATGTTATCTATTTGTACATTGTAGGCTAATAAATATGTTGTTTTTTTTTCCCTGATACTGGATGCATTCGTTCAATGTTTTTAATTTATTTATTTTCAATTTTTACATTTACACTTTTAAAATTTTTCAATATTTTCGTATGTACATGATTTTATAGGTGGACAAAGCAACAAAGATGCCAAAATGGTATGATTGGGAAAAGAAAATTAAGATCCCCTCATGTTCAAAAGAGGAGCATGTATCTCTTTTATAGATACCATTCATTTACTATTCATTGTTTTTAATCTAAGTAGGAATATATTCCCAATGTGAAGCACTATTCATTCACTTCCCTTTGAGCCCCCTTTCCTTCTTTTTTATTTTTTATATCCACTCCAAGATTTTATTGTCTTTACCTTAAATGCAGATCCACTCCATAATTTCTCTTAAATGCAGATCAATTGCCATCTATGAGAGAGGAGGTAGGCAGTTTTTTTGCAGTTGCACTAAACAAAGTGGTTAAGATAACGCCAGTTGATCCTATTTATGTGCCCTCATCAACTGTCAACACCGTCACTTGTCTGGCGAAGACAAATGGTGGTTATTTAATTAAAGTATGTTTCTCTAAAAATTTTTAATGTTTGCAAATATGGTCCATTTCATTGCAATATCGCAAGTAACTATCTTTATAGTATTTGTCTTGCTTTCATTCTCTTTTTTTCGATTTTTTAACAATCAACTATATCTATGCATCTTTAATGTACTTTCCTCTATAGTAGTCTAGATATATAAATCTCATCGATATGCATGTCTCTTTTTATTATATAACGTTTACCGATTTGAGCAAGAGCCTCTCTTGGGAGAAGAGATTTCTTTGGTTTTTGTTTGGGGGGAGGGGTGGGGCTTCGTGCCTTTTATGACATTGTTCTCAGTTATTTCATATAACTTACTTTTTAGATTATTTTAGATTATAAATTGTTATTGAGTTTTTACCAATTCTTAATTTTATATTATTTTATCTTTAAAAAATATGGAAAAGAATTTTTTAAAATCTACTCAGGAAGTGCATTTTCAAAACTGTTTTTGCTTAAGAATTATGTTGAATAAAAAATATTATACAGTTTTTTTCTTTTTAAAGAAAAGTTTGCCAAAATCACTTTTTTTCAATGGTGAAGAAAGCTCTAGTAATTGAAAATATATTATATATCTCGCTTCCAATTGTTGGATTCTATTACCCACATAGTACTTAGATTGTTGTACTTCTATTTTCCTACGAAATTCTCTTAATTTTGTAGTGGACATGAGGCAGAAAGAAAAAACTTCTCATCAGTTGTTAACTTTGCAATCCTTGTTTTTTTAAAAGTTTTCTTACTTTTATTCTCATTTCTCTATCTCTGTATAGAATTTGCCAAGTAGCTTGCCATCAATTACATTTGAAAATGGTATCGGTGAGGCATCCATCATTCTTCGAGATCCAAGAGGAAAAGCATGGAAGAGCACTTATCACGAGAAACATGGTCTTCGTTCTCCGGAAACTTCTTGGCCAGTCATCAATGTAGAAAATAACATTCAACCTGGAGATCGTTTGGTAATTAGCCCGGTAGATTCAAGGAGCAATGAGTATAAGTTCGATATTGTTCGCAATCTAGTTGGAAATTAAAAGTGTCATTTTTCAAGACTCGTGAGACACAACAAGTGAACTAGTATCTACTTGTGAGTTAGATGGGAAAAATGTCGTTCCCTCCTAGAAATGAAGCATATTTTGAGTTGATTACTTTTTTGCACATAGCAAAAAGCTTTCTATACTTTTCCGATTGTGCATGTAACTCGCTGGAGTCAAAGCAGTGAGATGGCTTTATTTATCTTTAAATAACTAGATTGTATGGAGCATTGATAGAGTTTTGAAAGTTAATTTAGGGAAATTTTGCTATACAAAAAAAATATTAATTACTTAATGTCTTGTTCTAGGTAAGGTTAATGACGAGTTTGAATTATAACATTTATTCTTTAAAAACTAAGGGAGATGTTTATAAGAGATTGAGTGCTACTGTAGAGTAACCTTGATGGATTATATTTTTTCAAGGTGTAATATATTTCGGTTATTTCAAAAGAAAAGACGAGGTTAAAATTTGACACCACTTATAAATACTCCATCCTCTCGTCCCAAGCTTTAAATCAGCTATTCTTGTGCAGCTTGTTATTGCCAAAAGTTACACAATTATTTCCTATATTAAAGCAAAGCAATCACGATTTGAAATTTTTTTTTGAGAGAAAAGATGAAATCTTTTCATTACTATCTACCTAATTAGAGAAGAAAAATGAACAGATCAAATATATAAGGTCATAAGTTTTTTTTAACTTGTACTAAGTTTCGTTTCGATTTTGAAAATCTACAAACGAGAGGCAAGCATAGTTAGCCAACTATGTTGTTTTGTTACTCATCAAATACAAGTGATCGTTGTATCCTTTAAGCTATCACCGACTGAACGAGGATTACTAACCTCATGGCTAGAAGTCTCCACCTATAGCACATCTAAGTAGAAAGAGTTTACCTTCACTAGACCGTCAACTCATACCTTAATCATAGAGTACAGTCCCATATTGTGATGTGATCGGTTATGTTTCTTTTCCTTTATAGTTATTTATAGGAAACCTCTATCACGGGCGTCATATACTTTATTTGCTCCAAACATATACTTCTATAATAGTCATGAGAAGATCTCATTGACTTAAGGTACGATCAGGAGACTATCATACAATAACCTTTAATTCGAGTGGCATACCCAACTCCATTGATCGATTAAGAACAAGATAACTTGAATTTTAAGTAAAAATATTCTGCATATTACTGTGAAACGTGATATAACTTGTGGATTACCTACTTAAAGCCCTTGGACCTTATGTGTTATATATATATATACATATATAAAGAAAGTACAATCCAAGCAAATAATTACAAACACCATTTTATTTATTCTAAACAACATAATTTTACATGATGTACTCTAAATGTTCATACTTATCTCATGGAGTGACCCTGAAATGAATACTTAGAGACTTATTCCTAGGGTCCTGATTCTCAGATTATCCCAGAAAATCGCAAGGGACGATTCCCATAGAAGCCATCATACAAGTAATCCATCTTGACTAAGTTAATTTATCCAAAATATAGAGTACATTGGTCCTTTGACGAGAGATTTTCTTTCATAGCATATCTTTTTAGACCAACTTCAAGTTTTGCTAGACCGCCAAATCATAATCAAACCATAATGCAATCATCTACGATGTAGTTTTGATAATCGTAGTTTCTCTCCTTTATAGTATCTTTGTGGAAATTGTCATCAATGATTCCAGTTCCATATACTCCAAGTACACTTACACAATCAATCATGAGAAAGATACTCATTGACCTAAGGTAAGTCATCCATGAAAGAAACTACCACAATGATCTTTTACTTGATAGCATCTTCAACCGCATCAACTAACCAAGAACAAGATTACCTATATCATGTGTAACAAAATTCCACACCTTATAAATACAACCTATCACGTGGATTTTCTACTTAATTATATATGGGAGCTTATGTAGTAAATATGCCAGACTCAAAACTGGATAAACAAAAATGATTCTTGTATTGTATTCCGAAATACTACATAGCTAATATTAGGTCATACATCTCAACAGGATGTATCTTCTCTTAAAAAGTTTGGATCTACATTTAAATCTTGAAGAAAGTGATATGTTAGACTCAATTGGCATAATTTTAACATTTTCAGATACCATTTATAGAACTTTTCAAATTGAGATCCTTAATAGAGACAAGCTTATATTTGTAGGGACAAAATTGAAATTAAACTTGTCTAGTTATATTAAAAGCCCCGTTGAATATTATTTGTCACGCACCAACAAAAATAGTCCTTGGATATAAAATTTTGAAAAGAAAAACTTTTTTAGTCTGTAGAGTGTAGAGCCAATATAGCTAATCCTCGTTATAAATGGGCAAAAAATTTTTTTACCTAAAATTGTAATAGATTTCCCACCCCAACTCCTAATCCCTGAAAAAAAAAAAAAAATGAAATACCACTCTCAATCTGACCATTTTTGTTGAATATTTGCTAAACCAAATTATAAAGAGTGTGTTTTATTCTTTCCTGAATTCGTTGAAGTAAAGTCTCGTTTAGAGTAAAGTCTATTTAATAATATGCATTGACAAAAATTGATCAGCAATAAATTTTCACAATTCACATCCTATTCCATATTTCTTGATCATTCTCGGCACTGAAAAAATAATTTATTTTGATGATAAATAACAAAAATAATGAATTTAAATTTACTTTGGGACAAAACCAGCATATTTAATGGATCAAAGACCACGTGTGAAGGGCACATTTGTGGCTGGCAACCAAGAATTTGCTACAAGAATTTTTAAGGTTTTCAACACATTTTTAGGCTCTTTCTTTTTCTTCAAATTCCATCCTACTTAAGAATCTCCAAACATTTGTCTTAAGTCACTAGCTAGGGGTATTAATGAAAAAATATGAATGATATTAGAGTAAATGTCATATTTAGTCCTCAACATTTGTTTCGCTCTCAAGTATGGTCCTAATATTTATTTTTAATTTCATGGTCTTCAACATGTGTTCGAACTCCATGAATGGTCCTTTTTTCTTCAAATTTTGTCAAACTTAACAATCTGTAAATGTTTATGATATATTCAATCTCATATAGTGTGGTAAAAAAAATAAAATTATAAATACAGAACAAAAATAACATAAAAAGAACATAATCTTTCATTCACCCTCAAATTCTAACTGTATTAGTGTCATGAAAGCTTGTATTGTCTTTTGTAACTGTATTAGCATACTTAATTTATTAATTGTATTAATGTCCAAAAACTAATAAGTCTAGCATGTTTTATGCACGATCTAATTCCAACTATAAAAGAGTGTTTCCTTGCTTTGAACACGATTTTGTGATCAACACATGCATAATAATGCCTATAAAGGCTATTTCTGAGATATGAAATATCAAAGATGACTTGATAAAATTAAATGTTAGAGATCATACCTTAGAACGAAATAAATGTAGGAGACTAAATATGACATTTATTCTAGTGACTTCAGACAAATTTTGGAAATCGTTAAATTTGACGGAATTTGAAGAAAAGGACAAAACAAGGAGTTTGAAAATGTATTCAGCACTTTAAAAGTTAAAAATAAATGTAGGGACGTATTTGATATCAACAAAGTGGAGTTTGTTTCAAGAATTCAGCATCAAAACTCAGAACCCTTCTTCTTCAGCGTCTTGTGAGTTTTATTACGATGCTGAAATCGACATTTTCGCCCAAAATTTTAACTACCTTTGCCCCCAAAACCAAGCCTCCAAGGATTTCAAGAGTAGTAATCAATGCACTAACGCAGTGCTCACAAACTGTTCGCCGGAATGCCACAACCACCAACTTCTAATTGACGATGACCCGCGAATCTTTAACTATATTCAGATTCTTTGTAAAGAGATTATAGCTACCCCGTGTTTTAACCCCAATAAACCTCTTGAAACGGTGTTTTTTTGGTAGTGGAACGCCTTCTTTGTTCCCGCCAAGACTGGTTTCTTTGGTTCTTGAATCATTAAGTTCGAAATTTGGGGTGTGTTTGGATGCTAAGATGTCGATGGAAATGGACCCTGGCACATTTGATGCTGGGAAGTTGAATGAGATGATGAAGTTAGGAGTTAATAGAGTGCCTTTGGGAGTGCAGGCTTTTCAAGAGGATTTGTTAAAGGCTTGCGGGAGAGCTCATGGTGTCAAAGAGGTTTATGAGGCTTTTGAGATTCTGATATCTTGTGAGGTTGAAAATTGGAGTATGGACATTATATCTTCTCTTCCTCATCAAACTTTGCAAATGTGGGAGGAGACTTTGAGACTCACTATCCAGGCACAACCTCCTCACGTCTCAGTTTATGATTTGCAAGTGGAACGAGACACCAAATTTGGAGTACTGTAAGTTTATAAGATTGTAGCTTCTGGATTCAAATTTAGTTACAAAATGCATTTCTTTTAACTTCGATGAAGCTGATCAATGGTATTATAAAATTGTTCATAACGTTCTGTTTCTGTTGTGGGAATCTGGTTTTCCATATCTTAGATGTGTAGGTTGAGGATTCCTCAATAGAACATTTCACCTGGGACTGATGGGATGGGGACCATTCAATTTTCAGGATTGCAAACTTTTTGTTTCTGTGGATAGAATGTTCACTTGGTTACAGTAAGATAGTTTTCAAGGATTTAAAGAACTAAGCAATAGCATAAAATTGGCACATGATTAAACATTTAAGAACAAGTAGCAAGTGAGACCCTGTATAGCTTCAAGCTTTTCTTTGCTTATTATTATTTGTCTCTTTGCAGTTATACTCCAGGTCAGTTCCCTCTTCCTTCTGAGGATCAGTCTGTTGAGTTCTACAAAATGGCCTCAAGAATGCTGACAGATGCTGGTTATGATCATTATGAGATTAGTAGTTACTGCAAAAGTGGTTATGAATGCAAACACAATCTTACATACTGGAAGAACAAACCATTTTATGGTTTTGGACTTGGATCTGCAAGTTATGTAAATGGAACCCGCTTTTCTAGGCCAAGGAAATTGAAAGACTTCATGGCATATTTACAGAATCTGGAGGATGGAAAGTTAAAACTTGAGGATATTAGTATTAATGCTAAAGACTTGGCAATGGATGTTATCTTTTTTTTATTAGCTTTTTTGATATTCGAAAATTGATTTGGTTTCGGAGATTTCCTGAACAAGGATGAGAGTACTGTAGAGCTCACTAATGTCGATGATTTTGTGTTCTCTGGGAAACCGATGCAGCTTCAGAGGTGAAAGCAGCATTTGTGGCTGCTCCTCGACAGCGATGGCGCCCTTCCGTAATATTTGTTGTCATTCAAAGATGGTCGAGATGGCGGCAGCGTTGGCAAGTAGGAAATGAGAAAGATAAAGATGGGCCGTATCCGCCTAAAGATGGTCCAGGAGTCCGTTGGTATTAAGGATTAATATTCAAATCCTCTTAATGATGGTAATGATATTTCAACCTCTTCAATATAGAGGAATGATTGATTCTTTGTACGCACTATAGCCTTAGTTTGTAGGGACCGCTTGAGTTACTATGATTTATATTCTCTATATCCGCATCGGTTAATCTGACATGTTTTGGTGTGGGTGACACATTTTGTCCTTCATTATATGTATGTGTATATGAATTGTGTATACATTCGAATTTATATAAGCATATCATATAATGCAAGATAGGTACATTTGAAATGGAGAATCGTGAAACTACCCAAGCTCGATGAGCGTAAGAAATATGACCAATTTTTTTAACCAAGTTATGTGTTACAACATTTGTATTTATATGAACATGACTAACTATCAGAAAAGAAACTAGATTACAACATTATGCTAACATGGTTTATAGATACCTTGTGTAAAGTCACTCTTTATAGATCGATTCATGTGATGTTCTTGAATAGTGTGCCAGATCGTGCTAGATGGGGATTGTTATTTGAAACCCTTTTTACACAATACAATAAACAAACACCCCATTCTTTCCAATTCCTCCTTTTCCCTCTACAATTCCCACCCAAAATTTTATCTCAGAAAAGTTAAAATTCAAAGGAACAATTTTGAGCTAGTTTGATAAAATATACAGGAAGACATGAACTTAACAAAGGTGCTCGGAAAACATTAGTTTTGAGATAAATTGAATTTGAAAATAAATTTTTGATTAAAAAATAAATTTTTTTAAAAATTTTTTATAAAAAAATCAGCTTGTCCTTGTGTTGAACTAGGGGAAAACCGGTCATCCCCTAGCGACCGACAATGACAGGGGTGCGATTTGGTTATTCGACAATGTAATTTTTCAATACTTCCAATTCCTCATTTTCTTCTTAATCGGTTTAACATTCGGACTACTTAGTTGTTTTCAATTTATTGATATTGCTATAAATTTTCAACTCAGTGGCCATTGATTTCTCTTTCTTCTTCCAACTGAGAAGAATGGTCGACAGAAGCGACGACGTCTTGTGTTGTTTTGCTAAAGCAATTTCTAGAGCCACCTAGTGTTATACATGATATGAATGATGAACAACTTTTATGGAGAGCTTCAATGAGTCCAAAGATTAAAGAATTTCCATTTAATAAGTTGCGTAAAAGGTGCCACCAACACTTGAACTTTCCCCTTCCTCTATTTTTGTACCCAATTTAAAAAAATATTGATTTTAATACTTTAACATTAAAAAGTTATCCAATTTGACACTTTCGTCTAATTTCAGTGTGACTTTTTGACGGACCAAGGATAATTCAGTCAAAATACAAATCGCTCAAATCAAATCCTATTCTTCCCCCTCATCTGTCTTCTTCCTCTTAGTTCTTGGGCCGCCGCAGGGAGTACCGGCCGGGGGACATAACTAGGGGGGTGGCTCGAGCGGGCTCGAGCCCTCCCCCCCCTCAAAATTTTAAAACTTTAGAAATTATGAATTTTTTTACATTCAAGCCCCCCTCATCAATTTTTTTTTAATAGAGCTCCAAAATTCTAGCAAAATTTTTTATTGTTCTTCGAGCCCCCCAACTTTTTTTATCTTAGTTCCGCCACTTCTACTAGCCGTCACTAACCATCAGAACTCTGCAACAAATCACCACCTCTATGTCAAATCTCCAATCCCAAACCACTCCCTACTACAACTTTACAAAGGTAGATGGGTACCATACAAGAAAATCCAAACCCTGACTGGCCACTATAGAAATTAGGCCAATAGAAATTACGAGTGAGATGAAGAAAGAAAAAGAAGAAAAAAACCAATAACACATACAAGATCTACAACATTACATCACCGTAAATTATATAAATGGTTGTTGGTGTGACACATAAATCTTGAAAGAGGAATACAAAATGTTAAGATTCATTATTGTTTGTTCATCAATTGAAATTAATAGCAACTACCTTAAGAATGTTATGCTCATGGCAGGAGCAACAACAACAAGGAGGAGCTTAAAGCTAAAGAAGCAGAGATGTCGGGGAAAACCCTATGCTAAATCTCTTCAATTTCTCCAAAAACTCTTCAATTTTGTCAAATTAAAATAGCTTCAGGCTCAATGAGCTTGCGGTCATCATCATTATCATGGGTTTCCGACAAAATTGTTCGAGAGAGCAAGGTACAATTTGACAAGAACATGCCGAAAGGTGCAGAACGTGGCTCGGGCGGTGGGCGGCAAAATTAAAAATCTGCAAAGGAAGTAAAACGACACTACAAGATCCTTGTTGAAAATTTGAAATTAATTGAATCTGCCTCATGTGCATATATTCCCAAACTACAAGTGCAGCGCTAGGTTTCATTTCGGAGAAGAAGATAAAAGAAAAAAATATAAAACGATTTAATTTAGCTCTTATTTTTTTATTTTGACTTAATTACCCTTGGTCCAATAGAATTTAATGTGAAATTAGACGAAAGTGATAAATTTGATGACTTTTTAAAGTTAAAGGGATCGACAATTTTTAGTTTGAGTGCTAAAATAGAGAAAACGGGAAAGTTTAGGTGTTTGTGGCACTTTTTACTCAATACAGTTCCTAAAGTTGCTTTTATGTTCTTATTTAGAGGGCTAGTTTTATTAGCGCCATTATGGGAGAAATTCTTTGAAGGTCATCAAGGTTTTACTCAACTTATGTTCACTCAAATCCTTCATATAACAGATCATTAGAACCTCCAAAATCTGTCTTCTAGGTCGAAGAATTCCTAACAAGATAGGTTAATTCTGGTTAGGTACATAGGTAGGCAACTGGAGCATCTTCTAGACTACCCTGGCCAGCCTTCAAGAGATGACTGGTTCTCCTCCGGTTCAGTGCAAGGGCAGGCCGATTATTACAACAACTTCATTTATTTAGGGATGATTTTTGGTTGTTTTTGAAGATATTAATAAGTAAAAATGAAGAACTACACTTAATCACCCTATAGTTTAAGACTCTAAGTAAATAATGATGAATTTACTCCCCTAAGATGTTCCATTAGTTGTGTAAGAGTAAGCTCGGAGACCATAAGGGCCTTGTGCTTTCCTGCCTTCATTTGTTTCAAAGTTTTGGTCACCTCTTCTAAGGTGAAAGGTGTATCTAGAGAAAGAATCTCCTTGTTTGATAAGAATCAATTAATCGTACTGTTCTAGAATACACAACTGGAATATTTAGAAGAGTAAATTAATTCAAAATAATGGAGAATAGTACTACTTTCAATCCCAGAGGGGTCAGTTATTTCGGCGCCATAGGAGTTAGTGATTGAGGTGATGAAATTTGTCTTCAGTCTTTGTAAAGCCTTTTGTAGAAGAAAATTGTTTCCTATTTCTTTCTTATGGCCTATCTACTCTGGACCGGGTCTTCCAATACTCTTCTTCCAAGGACAGGAACTTATCTATCTCCAACTTAAGTTTCACCCTTTCTGCTTTAGACCAAGAAGCATATGAAAAAAGGCTATCAATCTTTTGCTTTGTCTATTTCATTATGACTGGCGAATACCCATACTTCTTGCTCCATTCAAGGAGATGATCAAGCCTCGATAAAAAATTAGTTCTCATAGAGTTAGCAGTAGAATTGGGCTCAGTGGATCCAAAGCTTATAAAAATTCGGAACATTCATCTTCTTTTTATCTAGTGGGGGTTTGAAACGCTTGAGCCTAGGTTTTCTTCCTATAGAAGAAGCGAGTAGTGTGAGAAAGATAAAATATAGAGTACAAGATGGTCAGAATGATTTACCGAAGTAGCATGTACAATACATGTGGGCAAGATTGGGAGAAAGAGAGAGCAAGTCATCTATCTAAGTGGGCTCGTATATGGTCATTTGCATTATTGGGCCCGTTCTAGGTGAATTTTGGGCCCTCAACGCCGAAATCAAAAAAGGATCAAATTGGAAAGAGCGCTGCAAAAGTTTTCAATTTGCCAAAATATTTCTCGCTCTTTATTTTTTTTCATGTAAAGACAAAATTTTGTTGAAACAACATGCAACAAGCTAGGGTAAATCAAAGAGAGGCTGTAAATGATGCAAGAGATCCCATGAAAAGCACTTATGTTTAGGTTTAGGGTTTCCATAAAATCTAGTAAAGCGGAAATAAATAGATTTGGATAAAATAATAGAAACATCTATATGATAAGAAGAATAACTCGATAAAGAAACTCAGTGAATCATTATTCCAAAGGAGTCCAAGACCTCCATAGAGGTCAATCCTATCATAAAAAAAACCACAATCGAAAGCCCGAAGGAAGTCTAGTATATTCCATTTTATTTTTTAAGGCATTTAGTCTCGGTCTCAATAAGGTTGTGTAGTGCTCTAATTGCGCGAGTGCTGCCTAGCCTTGGTAATTCCAGCAAAGGATACTCATTGAGCTTGGCATAGCTGAACATCAGCTGCCACTGTTGGTAAATGAGTAGTAATAGAATCAAAGTCTTCGACTTGTTTAGAAGGTCATTGACATCTAATGGTGTGTCTTTTGCAAAGCACACTTCATAGGGGAGAGGTTTGGTTTTTTCCTTCAATATTTTCAACAAATGCAAAGAGTGCCCTAGATGTTGATTTGTTTTCGGGGCCCACAAGATGGGCCATCTTCTTAAATGTGGAAGCCCTTTTGTTACTCAAGCCTCTAGTTATCAACTTTGGCTTCCTCATTTTCATGTATCTTGACACTTCTTTTTACGACCTACATAATTGACAAGAAGTTTTTTTGTTCCAAGTAAAGTGAGTTAAATAAATAATTATCATCAAAATGTGAATTAAGATTCCAAATAGTAGGGAGGAGGGGAATGTAATTCTAATATGCATAATATAAATTAAATGAAGAATTAACAAAATTAATAAAAAAGGAATTAGAGGGAGCATGTGATACCCCCAATCCCTCGCCACTAGGCCAACTGCGACTGAGTAAGGTATCTCGCGTGCCTCTCAAAGCACTAGACTATAAGTCCCAAAATAAAGAAAGCCCAACCACTGGGGGCAACACTAAAAAATATATACACAAAGTATGCAGCAGAAAAAAACTTAAATAAACTCGTTACCACTAGTTCGTCCCAAATACAAGATTTAAAAAAAACTTCTTAAAAGCATGTTGCGATACAAAATAATAGTCTTATACCAACAAAACCCTATAATAATATAAACGGAAGAACCTTACACTGGCCCGAGTCCGAGAAAAACAAAACATAATACATGACAACTGAACATAAACATGTCCTTCCCGGAGAAACATGGTCCAAGATTCCATGCCCGCAACTTCAACGACTTATCGTACCTCTGTTTGTCCTGGGTTGATCTGAGAAGAAAACATGAAATGGAAAACGTGATCGCGAACGCTCAGTGAGTCCACGTGTGTGTATGCGTCTCAATGATTTCTTTGAAATAATGATGATGTAATTTCACGAAACCATTTTTATGCAATATACTAAGAAACATGTTATTTTAACAATACTAGTGCTTGAACCGGAATAAGGGTTTCAAGCGCAGCTGAGAAGTCTAAGCGAATAAAGACACATCAGCGTAGCTTCTACACCCGAATGCAAAGAAACATGCAATGCTACAATCGGGCTCGTCGGACAAGGTCCGAATCCCAAAACTAGGTCATCGGAAACAAGTCCGGCATCTCGTAGTGAATACTAGCCCAACATTATACGAGCGCTCGATTACCAAACAACCGCTCTCCCCAAAACTGGTCCAAACATCAAGCTGCAGACTTCTGGAGCACCTACTAGGTCTGTCCTGGGACCAACCTCGGTGTCGAGTCCTTCCTGACTCTTCACTAGGCGGTCGAACCCCACCGCAGAGCATGATGCGGTGTTCACGTAAATCGATTGGGCCACACCCTCCGCGGTCTACGCCCCTCTTCAAGTGGATCCACTCTCTTGAGTCTAAATCGTCCACGCCATCGGAAGAGGCCCTCGTACGAGGGGACTAGCCATGTACGAGTGCAATCCTCCGACGCTTCGAACACAAGATCATAAACGAATCGTAATTATGGTCTGAATGGGGTTTTCATATGTGTTTACAATAGAAAGGCCATATGTTCGGCCAACAGGTCAGAGTCAAGTCATGAATACTTTCAGCAAAAAGCCCCATCTGCCAGTTCACCACATGCTTATGCAACCACACACATGTATGCCAGATTTATACTCATGCACGTCAAAACAGTGTAGCTTTTCAAAACTAGAACATTTTCCAACCTATAAATCTTTCCGAGAAAAAACTTGTATACGGCCAAAACCCTGTTTCACAACAATTATAAACCGTTTTGAAAAGGCCACACCTATATGGAGCACGGCTCCTATGCATTGGCTAAGAAAATAGATAACACATTGTGGAGAACATCTCCGAAAAATATACTAAACTGTAACATGCGGAACGTAGTAAATATTTTATAACAGTTTCAGGAAACATGCCTTACAAGGCCTGTAATATTTGCAAATATTAGAAAACAAGGTTTTGTGGACTCACCTGGATATGGCTCATGTGCTATAGTCCTACAAACACAATACCAACAAATATTTAAGTACAAATTCACATGTTTCTAGTTGTCTCCAAAAATATAAAACATGATAACTTCTTACAAATCTAGGATATAACTGCACGTATACTAATCTAATGAGCGTACACTTCTTATCCTGTCATACTAAAATCATATAAACCTACTAGTGATACCAAATATATATATATAAATATATATATCAACCCCATATACAAAAATTAGGTGTATATGTATATATATCAAGATTAGTTACGCAAGTCAAGTGTACTAAAATTATACATACAAACCATAAGTGTTAACATCATTTCCTAGGGTCCTTTGTAAAAATACATATCAAATTTATGAATGCCAAAACGAGTTACAAAAGTTATATATAAAAATATATATAAAAAGTTATGTACTAAAATATATAGACAAACAAGACTTTATTTACTAAAATTATTTATATAAAGAGAAAATCCCACATATACTAAAAAAATTATATATATACACATATTTACCAACTATATATATTAAAATCATTTGCAACGATTATACATACCATAAACATGTATATATTTATATAAAGTTATACATATTAAAATTATTTACAACAATCATACATATATATATATTAAGACTTCGTATCCTACAATTAGGTATAAATCCCCATGCATGCAAATATATAGATATATATATATATATACAAAGGTTATATATTTAAATTGCACATATAAACATATATCTAAGGTATATAAATACTAAAACTAGACATGCAAAAATATATATACTACATATATATTTGAGGACGTAAATAATTATGTGTACTAAATGTATATATATATATATATAAAAGAAAATACTTTAAAATTATTTACCAAAAATTTAGGTATATAAACCATTTTAGGTAAAAGGATTATACCAAGAAAAATTAAACAAATAAGTTTATATAAAATTAAATAAGAGAAATCAACACAAAAATAAAAAATTAAACAACTCTTAACAAAATTACACTATTACTAAGTGACTAAAAAAAAAAAAAAAGAAAAAGATGGGGCAAGACACACAAAAGAATCAAAATAGCAAAAGAAAGGGGAAAAAAACGGAAAAGGAAAAAAAAAAAAAAAAAACGGCAGGAAGGGGAAAAAAACAGAAAAAGACAACAAGTACAATAAGGGGAAAAAAGGGAAAAAAATAGAAACAAAAGAAAAGAAATTACCTCCTGCTGCTACTGGGAACCGTGAGGAGGAGGAGAGAAAAAAAAATTTCAGCAACATTCTCTCTCCTCATAACCCATATATATAGGCTACCCCAATATGCATGCAAGATGCCAAGTGGCACTTCATGCTTGACAAGTGGCCAATGTTTTTTTAAACCACCATAAAATCTAATAATAATAAATAAATAAAAATAATAATAATAAAATCATAATTAATAATAATTAAAAAAATGGTATTTCTCCACAAAAAGAAAATACACCACTTTAACTCTATATAAGACTACCGAGTATTTTAAACCGCTAAAAAAAATTACGTAACATAAACTCTTAGGCTAGACCCCGACTACTACGTTAACGTCACTCACAATCTCAAGATTGCCCGAGGTGCTTAACGAGGCGTTACAGAGCATTAGCCAGAATTAATGAAAGGGGAGTCTTTAGAAGACAAAATTTCATACAAAATCTAGTTGGTTTGGTTATATCAATAAACCCAATTTTGGCTGAAATACAAGTTACAATATGGGCTGGTGAAATTTTGAGCTCCTGGGCCTAGTTATATCTGAGAAATGGGCATCTATCATCAAATTCTCATCCTTTGCAGTTCAGAGGCTTCTTGCCTTCTAGTGCCCTATTAACTCAGCTATTTTTTCCCTTTCTACTCATTGTTTGCTTTCACCTTTAACTATAAAAAAAATCATATTATTTTTCAAAATTAACAAAAAAAGAGAAATCTCCAAATTGCTGAGAAAAAATATATGAGCACTCAAGAACATCTCTAACATATCTTCTCATAACTATCTACTATTTTTGTTTAACACTTCATCATTTATAGTTTACGATTTATCTTTCATTCTATATAATTTATTGGGATTTATGCCAAAAATCACTACTCTTTATGTAATATTTACGGAATACAATAAGAAGATTTATTTGTGAAATTAAGTCTTGAGTTTGTGATTATATTAACTTACAAAAGTCCTAGGTAACTTAAAGAGACAGTCCAAGTGACGGGTCGTGCTTCAAAGTAAGGTGTAGACTACGGTCATTTAAATTACAAGAAAGTAGAAAATTTCTTGGCCATTTGATGGATTTGGCATGCTATCAAGTAAATGTTGTATGAGAAAATCTGACCAATATTTAATGGATACGATTGCCTCGATAGTACTTATGTTGTCTAACAAATATATATATCCACTTTGAAAGCAATATCACTTTCCTTCCTCTCACAATTGAAGATATTTTCTCTTCTCTTTTCTTTCATTTTAATCGCATCTTTTCAAAATCAGAGGTATTTGTTTTTGTTACTTCGTGTGTTTGCTTTCTTTTTCATTCTCAACTACGTTCTTTTGAACTTTGAACTTAGACGCCATCTCATTTCATGTATCATTTAGTTTCGTTTGTAATTTGGAGAATTCTGGATTTGCTTTTGATTTCTCATTCTTCTGATTTTTATTAAATTATTGATCCATTTTTTTTTAATTTTTCTCTGAAGGTTTGGAAAATGGCGACATGTGAAGATTCTTTGAAGAATCGTCCGATGCTCTATCAGGGTCTCTCCAATTTCGTCAAGATCTTAATTGATTCAGAATTTTCAGAAGTTTTGGTAGGTTAAACTCTCTTTTTTTTCTTTTATTTTGATAGATCTAATCTATTTTTCTCCTTTCATTAGTTCGTGCTTTGGAAAGTTTAAAGAAGATTTAGTTTAAAGGTCTCTTTTTCACATAAAACTCTAGAATGACTTTGACAAAATTCAGTTTAAAGATTTTTCTTGAATTTTGTTAATGATGAATTGTTAATTTGTGAAACAAGATGCCCTAACTTGAAGAGGAAAACCAAATGTGCCATACATTATAATTGCTTCTACACTTTATTTTTATTCCTTTTATTATGATTTCTCGAATTGGAATTTAAATTGTAATTTGGAACTAAAATTCTAAAAAGGTTGCATTTAGCAGCATCACATATTCAGTTATTTGTTAAATCTGTAGAATTATGTGGATTCAATTGTATTTTAATTCTTTTGATTGGGAAACCAAAAATTATAGAATTAATACAAGTGTATGTTACTCCAAATGTGTGTATGTATAAACAGAATATGACAAGCATTGAGATCACCAAATATAAGTTCTTAACTCAAAACTTTTGTAGCTAAGTGATGACCAACCTGTTGAATCCAAAGGAGGTGTGATAATTTCTTACAACAAACTAAAATGAGAAAAACACTTGAATGTTGTTTTCTTAAAAGGACCGATATAAAAGTAAATTATGGCTGAAGAATCTTAATTTCAAAGATTAATAAACTTCATTATTTGTCTTTTAGAATTGCAATGCCCTTTCCTTCTAATTAGACTAAACTAACTTCAAAACTGAAGGAATTGATGCACTTTGAGAAATTTTGTTACTGCAAAATCTAACTAATTGCAACTATGTTCAAGCAAACTCAAAATGTTCTTGCATTTCACGCTAAAATGAGAAATAGATATTGTTTACTTGATAATGTTCTCGAAACGAGTGTTAATATATTACTAGTTATAATTGCTCAAGAGCTGAATTAAACAAACTTCACTTCTTTAGTAAATTATCCTTGCAACAAAAGACTGTTAAAGTAAGTCACCCAGCTTATAATAATCTAGTTACTACTCACAATCAAGCACGTGAAAGGAATCTAGAAAGTAGGTGAACACACATCACAAATTCAATAAGCGAGGGAGAATGGTAGGATGAATAAGTGAAAATGAGAAGAAATAAATACATCATAAATAACATGTACAAAGTCTTCAAACACTTGAATAAAGCTAAGCTCTTTGTTTTGAAACATTTTAACTCTCCTAATAAAATAGCATTCCTCTGTTTAAAGGAGGGGAAAAGGTAGGAGAGAATAGATATTGTTCAAATTTAATTCAAATCTAAATAATCCAAACAAATGGAATTTATCTCAACAAATATTCAACTTAAAAATTTTTTCCAACTTTGTGACCACTTTAGCACGCACCAGCACCTCTTTCCAGCTTTTAAACTATTTCAATTAAATGCCCAATAATTTTCCTATATTTCCTCAAATGCTGATTTTCTTGCATAAAATCCAAACAGTAATAAAAAAACCAACTATTTTCAACTTTTAAATTATAACAAAGGAAATTTAAGCAAAATATTGAATTAAAATAAATCATATCACATAAAACACAAAAGCACACAAGAACTTACACGTGGTTCGATTATGTGACCTATATCCATGGATGAAGAGATCTTTGTGGTTACTGTTGGTCATATTCGACAGAATTGTTACAAGGGTGAATGTGAGTGTATATGTGTGTGTGTGTATATATACATACATACGTACATAAATACATATATCTAACTATCTGCCAAATCCTACATGGTTTAGGATAATCTAAACCTTACAAGATTCTAGATTATTCTAACAAGGTTCTAACTTAATCCATATCTAATTCTATATTGTTTAGGACACAAAATGAAGACAACCTAACATTCTCCACCATGGCTTGAATTTCCCAAGCCACCAAAGAACAAGCATATCTCTCTGTGTCAATGCACTAAGTTAAATCTAGCCTTGAACTTTTCTTCTGGCACAACTTTATCAAAATATCTGATGCGACTATCTTCCTAGTAGCAAACATTTCCTCACCAAGTCTCCACCATAGATAGAATTTATATATTCAATGGCCAAACCACTAATACAATAATTAGAGATTACCAACCACATCAGCCATACCTCTCTAGAAATCATCGATTAGTCTCATCCCTTTGTACTACATCTAATTCTTCAGGTAATTTGTCTTCATCTTCAAATGTTGTCGGATACTTTACATGAAAGATCAGGAATGCCTTCATCTTTACTTTTCGCAAGAAAATGTCTTTTGACTTATTAAATTTATCAACATAAAACTTTACAGGTGACATCATGATCATCGTACATCGAGCAACCCTTAACCAAAATTTGATACCACTTGTGATGCGAAATTTAAGGTAAGGAAAAGTGATAGAAAGCAAAAAACACATAAGAATTTACGTGGCTTGGTAGATTCTGTATCTATGAATAAAAGAGATCTAGGCTTCTTATTTTTGTTGGTCATGTTTGAAAGAATTGTTACAAGAGTGAATATATATATATATATATATAGATCCTAACTAGCTAGGATACCTTTCATGATTTAGGATAATCTACACCTACAAGATTCTAGCATTGCAATATTTGAACAAGACTATGTAGACTTGTAATACATATCGAATCCTATATGGTTTATGATACAAAATTCAAGATGACCAAACAGTTGGGTATCTGTGTGAGTGAAAGAGGAAAGACATCTATCCCCCACTGAGATAATGGGTCTTAAATTTTATTTCCTGACTTTGGATTTGTTGTCAATAGACTTTAGATAACTTTTACTGATTTTGACATTGTTAAATTTTGTCGTATGTTTTGTATTTGTTTTATGCTTAGGGTTTCAATTGGCCATATTAGATTTGTTAAAATAGTCATGATACACGAGTATGAGAAACGCAATGTCATATATGCATCAAGTTTTTGCAGAAAAGATCTATTTTGATTTTCCTTACTTTTGTTATGATTCGCCAAACCCACTAATTGTTATCCTCTTTTTATACAACCAATTTTTTTTGCTACAGTTGCAAATGTAAACGCCTATACTTGATGAGTATGTTAATTATATGAAAGTTAGGATAGGATTAATATGTTCCACTATAAATTTTTTTGAAAGTATATATAGTAAAAAAATGGGATTGTCAGGGTTAGGGCGCTCGAACCTTGACCTATTTTATTCAGATTTGGGCCAATTTATAGACCCGAAAGTAATTTGGTCCGAGCTTGGGCTTAGGCAACTCGGCCTACTCATATACACTACTACTTATAATTTTTTGTTATATTATACTATGTTATATATTATAATTATATATATTATGTTGTAATTATCTATTACAATTGAGAAATAATTTAATAATATTAAAATAGAATAAAATTTTGATTCATTTGAAAGAATTTTTTTTATTGTTTCGTATATAATACATATGTAATTGTTTGAATCTGTAATTTTACAAATGTATAATATAATAATAAAAATAGTTTGTAATAAAATTCTTTCACTACGTTTCAAATTTTTGTTTCAACTTTTTTATAAAAACATTATATTGGACCGGGCAGTCTCAAACATGGCCCGAACAAATATAAGCTGAGCTCTGACTCATTCTTCTAAGGCCTGAATTATTCAGGCCGAGCTTATGCCAAGGGAGGCTCCACGCATTAGGCTTGATTGATAGTCTTAACTAAAATTATAGTCTTCATTGACATTTATTACTTTGTACCAGGATTTCTCATCTAGACCTTGGCTAGTAATCTAGGCAATAAAGATTTAATTAAGAGTTTCACAAGAATTTCTAGCTCGAACTCAGCTAACAATCTAAGCAAGAACTAGGTAATTTTAGTACACATTCAAAGATGTCCTGAAACTAGTTAGATGAATTCATAACGGAAAAAACAGCTTAAAGGCCTATGTGATTCTATTTGAAGAAAGCAAGTGTTTGATGAATAAAAGTCTTTGCGAGAATGTAGGAGTCAGCTCGGGTAATTTCCTGATTCTCTACTTGCTAGGCCGAACATCTCATAGCTCACCTATGGACCGTCTTGCTAGCTAGCCGCCTCCTCAGCTTGGCAGGTCCTTATTCAGGCTGGCGCATAGCTTTCCCCTCACTAGATGAATCATCTTTCTACTTTCAAAAGTACGTATCTCTTAGGTGTCAACAGTTCTCGGGTAATTTTCCATCTCCTCAGTCTCTTTCATTTGTTGAACCTGTGAGGGACAATGGGGCACTATCATTCATCCCTAAGTAGAGAGATTTTCGAAGTACACATAATGCGACTAAAAATCTCTCTACAACATTCCTTATTTGATCTAATGATCAATGAACAAAGCATTAGTGACATCCTTTCTATTATTTGAATTCGATAAAGTTTCCTTTCTTTCCAGGCAAGGCAGTGGCTGGTATTGGAGGCAGATACGTTCCCGACCGAAAAAGCGCTGTGGCGGGAGGGGAGTCTTCACCGTGGCCGAATGTGGAGGTTCCACTGGAGAAAGGCCACATGCTATGGCAGCCATGGAAACGGGCCTTGATCCTCAAGGTTCTGGGCAAGTCCGTCAGTCTTAGGGTGTTGGAACAGCGAACCAAAGACTTGTGGAAATTTGAATGGGGCTCTGAGATCATTGACCTCGAGAAGGGTTATTTTCTGGTTCGTTTTTACTCACGGAAAGACTATATGCATGTTCTTGAGAATGGGCTATGGGTGA
Source organism: Catharanthus roseus (assembly GCA_028651295.1). NCBI lineage: Eukaryota > Viridiplantae > Streptophyta > Magnoliopsida > Gentianales > Apocynaceae > Catharanthus > Catharanthus roseus. Next base: position 1,022,183 of record JAPQWS010000170.1, on the reverse strand, counting down.
TCATGGGACACTATCTCACTGTCTTCAAATGGCGGCCTAACTTCCGTCCGTCTATGGAGAAGGTCACTTCCACGCTAGCCTGGGTTCGCTTTCCAGAGGTTCCGATAGAGTTCTTTGAGAAAGAAACCCTCATGGCTATGGGAAAGGCCATTGGTAAGGCTGTGAAAATTGACAGCACTACCATGGGCGTCGCCCGAGGAAGATATGCCCGAGTGTGTGTGTTGAGATAGATCTGCTAAAACCACTAATCCCGAAGATCTGCGACGGGTGATAAAACCTATCTACAGGTGACCCTACCCTATCCTTTATCCTGTTCCTGAAAGCGAATTGGTGTCTTTTGATTAGCTGTCACATTCGGTCAAATGACACATTCGGAAGGTGTGAAATTGGCCAATGTGAAGTTTTGTTTTGTAATAAGGGTTCACATAATAGCAAATTGCGTAAGGGGCGATGAGACGTAAGAAAGACGGTCCTCTCTGCTTATTCTATAGAAACTTGAATTGACGTAAGAGAAGAAAAAGCAAGTCAAGTAGTACGCCCGGTTCACGAGGTTCTACCACTTTAGGTCCCAATCATACTCCAAATAAGAGTTTGATCCCTGGCTCGGAAAGGAACGCTAGCTATATGCTTAACACATGCAAGTCGAACGTTGTTTTCGGGGAGCTAGGCAGAAGGAAAAGAGGCTCCTAGCTAAAGGTAGCTTGTCTCGCCCAAGAGGTGAGAAGAGTTGAGAACAAAGTGACGAACGGGTGCGTAATGCGTGGGAATCTGCCGGCCTTAAGGCTCTCTCAGAGAAATTCCAAAAACAGATTATGGAATGAAATTGATGAGAACTGTCTTGTCAGAAAAGCAAATCTCAGTAGCTCCAGAGATGGATCGCCTACGAAACGAAAGGGACTATCGCTCTGAAACCCTGCCTGGCAATTCCCTTAGACCCCAAGTCACCACAATACGCTGCTATGCCCGCCCCTACCAGCTCCAAGACTGACTTCGGATTCGGATACTTGGATCGAATATAGGAAAGCGGGGACCAAAGCCCGAGTTCAATCAGTACCGTCGCTGTCAGAAAGGAAAGACTGTCCGACTGTATGAAAGAAGCAATCAAGAGGCAACAGCCGCTTTATAGCGGGAGAATATGATACAGAGACTTTCATTGCCCTTAACTCCTCACATAAAGCAACAAAGGAAGTGTCAAGTGTAGCGAGAACATTATCTATGAATAAAATCCCGCAAAAGTCAAATAAAGACGTTCAGGCGCTCGTTTGTCTAAAAAAAGGTTATAGGAGTTTTCCTGCCAATTAACTGCTGATCTCATTGCCATGATGAATCATACAGATTTCATCATCGCCAGCACCTTTCAGGAAATCGCTGGAAGCAAGGACACTCTTGGACAAGACGAGAGTCACAATGCTTTCACTCTTACTGGGCTCCACCGAGTTGTTCATGGGATTGATGTTTTTGATCCCAAGTGAAACATTTTTTTCACCTGGTGCTGATACGAGTCTTGACTTCCCCTACACAGAGGAGAACAGGAGGTGGACTTACTTCCATACTTAGATTGAGGAGCTCCTTTACAGCCATGTTGAGAACAAAGAATACTGATGTGTGCTAAAGGACCGGAGCAAGCCGATCTTCTTCACAATGGCAAGGTTGGACCGTGTGAAGAACTTGACTGGACTCGTTGAATGGTATGGCAAGAATGCTCGTCTCCGGGAGCTGGTTCACCTTGTTGTGGTTGGTGGTGATCGACCATTGAATCCCTACCTTTTAGGTCAAATTAAAAGGTATTTCTTAGAGTACTCTCTTTTAATAAAGACGATGGGATCTTGGTTAAATCACCTTAGGTGGTACTGCCGTATCCTTATGGATCCTTCAGCTTCCCTTGATGAGATCTTGCAAGTCCCAGTTGTGGAAACCCATTGGTTCATTCGTCGGGAAGATCCTAATCTTACTCGATGGGGGCTAATTTGGCGTGCCCACAACATTGTGCAAGATGTCGGTTATGATTACATGGGTTTAGTGTTAGGTCCTGGTCGGGATCCTATCCCTCCAGTGCTTAATCCTGATCCGTGTGATTGTACTGACTCATCAGGGAGTACCTATCTGTCTTAGTTTCCTTGTTGCTACTGTGGATACACAGTGCATAGTAGTCAGCCTGTGCATGGTCGTAAGACCCTGCATCGGTGACACCATCAGACCATAAGACTTATGTAACCTACACAGAGTGCGTGAACCTCTTACCTAAGAGGGCACTTTCCAGTCTTTTCTTTTTTGTCGTGTCTTATGCTGTCGCGATGGGCTTTCTCCGGGCTTTGACGTGAACCGAGGGGGGACCGTGTGTTCTCTCCTGGTTCGGTTGGGGGCGAAAACTGGAAAGTTCATTATTCAGTGGTGGGGTGTTCATAGAAAAGAAGGCGTCGCCCAAGGAGTGGCAGATCTGGATAGAGTCTCGCTCATAGAGGAAGAGTACGCGATCTAGCGCGCTACGGCTTATGCAGTTGATCGGATCAGATAGCCCTTCGGGGAAACCAACCAAACCCGGCACATCCAATTCCATTCTGATCAACAACTTGGAGGTATGCTCCGCCATCCATTCCAAGTTTAGGAACCTAGGGAATAGTATCCCGATCAAACAGCTGACGAAGGGGATGAGCGGAACAGGGAGTCTACTGGGCGCGGTTCAACTAGCGGAGACTTTTGGAACAGCTGGAGTAAGAAGTCCCCAAGTGAGCGTATTATGGGGGACTAGTCAGGTCTAAAAGCTTTGTTTCAGCACCCTTCTTGCTTGCTTTCCTTCTGTTATGAGAGAGAGACGCTATACGGCCATTTCTCTTTAGACAAATAACTTTCCACTGCTTGAAGTGATTGTTACGACCACGAAGAAACGACAAATCCCAACTACGGATATATAAGAGCCAAAACTGCTAAGGGCATTCCACTTGGACCTTTGCTTTTCTTTTTGATATAACCTCGTCTCAAGTTAGTGGTTATGATGTCCTGGCCAGTGGAGACTGATCTGGAAGAGTCATTGAGAAAGAAATTATGGTTGGGGATGTTTATCAATCCATTCTGGGGCCCCTTTCCAGGGCATTTCGGATTGCGAAGTGAAGCTATTAGATAAGGTGCCAAGTCCGAAGTTTTTACCTTTTATGAAACTTTTCCTCTTAAGCCTTTTCTACCGACCGCCAAGGAACAAGCCCCAAATAGTTCTTCATTAATTTTTTCCACTTCATCAATATCCTCCTCAAAAGAAATTTCTTATTGCTCGTATACATGATTGGGCATGGGACAGCATTCACTAAACCGCGACACAAAATGAAGTGAATACAATTCAACCCCATAGGTCTTGTTCGGTGAACATCACCAAAATCGCTTGCATTTACATCTGATGAAATAGCTCAAACTGCTGATTCTCGGGAAATGCTTCTTTTCGGTTCCCAGTTCACGACTCTAGCTGGTAGCGCTTCCCTGCCCCTTTGTGGGGACAGGAATGAAAGACTCAAAGTTGAGGAAAGATGGAACTCAAACTCAAATATCTCTTCTAGGGAGAAACTTGTGGTTAGTGGAGAACAGCCATCGGACCAGATTTGTCATAAAATTTGGATTCTTTCCTCTTTATCTGCTCCCCCCCAAAAAAAAGAGAGAGACTCTTCGAGAACTAAAGATAAGAACACTTTTGTTGGTTGTTTTCCAACGTAAAAAATGGGAAAAAGTTCACTGACTTACTTATGCAATTTCGGGGTCGGTAGTTAGCTGCGCAGCAACCAATGCATCTAACAGGAATCAATCAATCCCAGATAAAGTCCATGTGGCCTCGTGATTAGACGAAGAGATTACTCCATCATGCGCACCAGGGTTTTGGCTCCATCTTCTATATACGCAACCTCTGAAATAGAAGAAAGACACAAAGGAGATAGAATGCCTTTCTTCTCTTACGATATTTCGAGTTAGAGGTCAAAGAGCCCAAGACGCGTATCCACCAGATAAGCATATAGTTCGTTGTGATTCTCAAGTTCAAGTCGTTGGGCGCTTCGTGTCCTACCCCCTTTCTCTCCCTTTTGCTTCGAGTTTCTGTTCATGCTCATCCCTCAGCCTCCGGTAGGCTGATGGGCATTGAACCTGACTCTGTAGACCTTTAAGCACGGTCTTCTACGACCTCTCCTATAGAAAGCTTTTTAACATGACTTTCCGAGAGGCTTCTCCATGGGGACCACAGAGCGATCATAGTCTAACTCTTCAATAGGGGATTCATAAGCGAATCGCTTTCGAGGCATCTCGGATTGCCCATTCATGAAATAGGGTGCAGGAGTTCTTTGCATCCGTAGAGGAGGCTCATCCATGATTGGGAATCGGAATGTAGGTACTTGACTGGATGCCCCTCCTATGATCTTGGCTTGCTTCATTGCATTCATGAATTCTTCCGATCCGCTTGACATCATTAGTCGCATTTCTCAATCGGGCACGTAGAACAGAAACCTGAAAGGCAGTTCTTGCAGGGCAGAGGGATACATAGATCTCCATCTATGCGCATGGAAATAGCTACGGGAAGGTTTGATCGGGATAAGTAGGGCATTCTATCTAGTGCCTGCCCAAAATCCAGTAGTTGGCCTTGACACCTTAATATCAAGGAACCCCCGCCGATTTTTTGCCTCTAGTGATACGCACGGTTTCAGGCACCAGCTGCCCTTTCCTTACTCCTCAATATAGTTGCAGGTAGTCTTCATCTCAAGCAAAAGCCGATTCTCCAGTGTTAAGCATGGCTCCAAACTGACTTCTTGCGCCAAAGATACAGGCTTCTGTTTACAATAGATGATTAGGCCCAGAGGCGGGATAGTAACCAGGTTTTAAAAGACGAAAAAAGGCTTTCTTCAGGACAAAGCTCCATCGAAACAATACCAATACCCGCAAACAAAAAAAACGAAGAAAGAAACCTCCATCACGAACACAATCTAACAACAGGAACAGAACGAATCCAACACAGTTACACTAGGAAAAAGGGCACAGAAGGATGATCTCAGAAGAAAGGCTTTTTTTCAACCATACTTTTGAGGTCTTTGAACCTTGTTTGAGCTCCTCCTTTCTTGTCTAGAAAGGGGAAATCCTTATTTTTGTTTTCACTTACATACGCGAATCTAGGTCCAGCCTCGCTTGCATTCAGTTATCAAGGGAGATGTCTACTCTTTCGTTTACATACGCAAGCTCCCGATTAGTCGCAATCGCACTTCTGTGCAATATCCAATGCATATTAAATTAAAGCACTTACCGACCAAGCATCAACAGAGTAGCCTGCGGATTGGTGCCCGGTGACATAGTAAAGGTTGAATCATCAACAACTTTGAGTGCATCAACCCCAAAAACTCTGAAGTTCCTATCAACCACTTTCCCAACAAGGCAGCCTTCATGGTAATGCCATATTGTGGTCACAGTGCGACGACAGAACTCTCCCATCAGAAAATCATTGGATAGATCAGCAGGCAATGAAGGTCCAACATACCTGAAATCTCTAGGACCAAACCATTGTTGGTACTAGAATTCCTCCATGGAACGGCTTTTAAGTACATCATGAATCTTTCGGGTGCCATTCACACACCTCTCCACATCACCAGGATTTCGGAAGTAATTAAACCTTACTATTGGGTTCACCTTAACATCAGTTGATGCTAGTCTGAGAGAACCAGCAGAGAGGGGGCCAACAATCTTCTCCATCAGGGTTGCCACAGTAAAATATACCGGAGAGGGAGAACTCCTAACAAAAGCACCATGAGACGGGGCAGAAAATGGTATGACATTTGAGGCTGCTTCCAGATAAGCTCCTGAATTGGTAATTCCTACCACTTGTATCAAGGAGTGTTCAAGCGGCATTTACGGCACAATAGAAATGACATTTATAGAATTATCATAAACGAACTTACCCACGTAAGGATGGTGACGCGCCACTGGAATTCCCCAGGAGGAGAGATAAGCGCTTGGCCTAATACCACTCAAGAGAAGAAGTTGTGGGCTCCCAAGAGCTCCAGCAGAGAGCAATACCTCACCCTTATCGCGCAGCATGGCGTGGTGGAACCCGCCTCTTTGATCACGGTAAACCACACCAATAGCTGATGGTTTTGACGGAGGATAAGGCAATGAAGTAGCAAGAAGTACTCTCTCAACAATTGCGTGTACAGTCACCCTGATGTTCGAAGTCTTTGCGTAGCTCAGAAGGTCGGCAGCGCTCTGTCTCCGACCAGTGCTATCAAACGTAGAACCCCCAATCTTGGTACCCACAAGGTGATCCAGAGAAAACCCATTGTAAGGACCGATCCCAGCCTCAAGAAATCCATCTCGAACGGCAGATTGCCAGTTCTTGAGTTCAGGCTAAAACACAATTGCCCTCTCAACCCATTCGTATGATTGATTGACCACTCTAAGGTCCCAATTAATTCCATCTTTCCTATAAAAGTCTTGATCGGCTCTGCTGTAAAAACCAGCATTGATTGCCCTGCTGCCTCCAAGAACCCGGCCTCGGGTGACAACTCTAATTCAGAAGAAGAAGTGATCTCGGCATCGCAAAAAGCCAAAAAAAGCCGTTGAGCGCGCTTTAGTGTGTTTTCCTTGCTTTTTGGGCTGCTTGTTTGCTAGCTGTCACGGACTTATCTCAACGCGGTCCGTGCGGCACTTGTTCTGGCCTGCTCGTATAGCTTTAATGCAGCTAACTCAGCTTTGCCGCTCACGGCCAACATTATTAAACCGTCTCTCTATTCCCAGGAAAAGCCCGTTTAAGCTATCTTATAGGCGGATAGCGACAGAGAACTCGTTAGTCAGTAAAACCCACGGCAGGTGCTGCTGTTAGTAAAGCAAGTCATTTTTGCTCGGTTGATCAAAAGAAATTCCTTAACGGTCTTAATTTAAAGGGAAACCTCTTTACTAGTTGGGGGCTAGCGCGCCCCTGCTCTCTTCTTAAGCTTGCCCCCGTGCTGAAAAGCCATATCGTGCGAGTACGCACGTCTATCACCTTTTTCAGCTTGACTTGATGAGCGAAGTAGGTTTTCCGGTCTTCCTGGCCTTCAGAACTAGTCGTTAATATCCTTCCTATAGCCTTCTGCTTTCAGACTTCGACCTTGTAAACTAACTCCTTGACTTCTTGCCTTACTAACCCTAGCGCTAGTTGCACCATCTGAACTAGCAGTACCAACTGCTTCTG
>JAPQWS010000170.1:1002500-1007500 GCA_028651295.1 Catharanthus roseus | reverse complement strand
GACGCTCCTCTCCCCTTCCCTGGTAGCTAGGATAGAGTTATCTCTGTCTTTTTCCATTCAAGTAGGTGTATTTAACTTCAAGTGCAAGATTGGCTAGGCGAAGCAGCCAATAGCAGTCTGTTCTGTTTCGAATCCCTTACTACACCAACCCACCGTCTCAGGTGAATCACAATCTTCACCTTGATTCTATAGGTCTTGATCTCTCTACGAGTTTGCTATTGCCTTGGTCCGGGCCTCTACGAGTAGGTATATACTACTACGATTATCCATTTCTGTTAATGTCGGGGAGGAAGAAATGCTTGCAGTTCGAAGTTTCGATCCCGGTTTAGCTGGACTCGTATCTGTCTCTTCCTTATCATCTGTCTGATGGGAGGTGGCTAAGGTGCGTTCCTCATGAAAGTCTACGGTTTCCGCGTAACCGGTCAGCTCGCCCGGGTTTTTCCCATCAACTAAAGAGCAAGGCTATCACTAGCTTTCCCAAGAGCTAACTCTTTGATTTTATGGTACTTCCTGGTAAAGCGAAATGATTACCCGAGACCGACGCTCTCTAAATCTTAGTCGCTATCTTTGATGAAGTACCGTAGAAGCAGATTCTCTCTTCCTTTCTAGTGGATCAAAGAAAGTGGGCCGGTCTAATCGATCATTGTTGATTGTTGAAATCCCGCGGTGACGAAAGAGAGTTTTTTTTGCCTACTTTTATCATTTGAAAGTCTTTGGCGGATGATCCTCAAAACATAAAGCTAGATTTGACTTATATCTGGAATTTCAAAAAGCAAAGCTCATAAGCTGGTCTCAGTTGATGAGAAGGAGGTCTCAGTCTCTCCTATTGAATATGAGTCCTTCATCACCACCCTTCTTACTAAGAAGAACTAGGCGCTTACTTTTTTGTGGGAATACCCTTTTCATATGGATATCAATGACTAAAGTCTCTTCCGGCCCGAAAGAAAGAGAGTTAGATCCGAGAGTGAATTAGAGAAATTATCTCACAAATGAAAGAAAAGAGAGTTCAGTCACTTGTTTAAGTCAAGCAATCCTAGAGACCGAGGAGAGTTTGCAGTGGAAATTCTCCCTCTACAGGCCTCTTAAAGGCAGAATCAAAGAGAGTAGTGAGAGGAGAGGAGTGAATACCCGGTCTATAAGAATGACCAAAGAAGGTATTGGGTTTGAAGGATAGAAATACTCGTCAACAGAAAATGTTGCCAAGTTGCTAGACTCACTTACAAAGCTTTCAGGAAAGTGTTGATTCAAGCAAGAAAGGCAAGTTTTGGGTACTTTACTACGCTTGGACTCTTCTTGTCTTGTTGACTAGCCTCGGAAATCTCCAATATCTGCCCAGTTCGGGAAGCTTGTTCAGCCCCAGGTAGCGAACACAGACCAAAAGAGCTAGACTTTTTCTTTCCTTTTCTTTGCTTTGTCTTATGGCGGATTAGACTTCACTTTTTTTTTAAAAGGAGAAAAACGGCTTACCAAAAAGAAATAGATTTCTGGAACGGATCCCATGTCTGTATTCGCCTATCTGCATTATCGAAATTTTGTATTTAAAGAATCAGGTGCAGATAAATCAGAAGGCCTTTAGGCAAGCTCGAAAGCATCAAGGGAGGAACTAGGGTAGGAAAGAAAGAAGTCTGACCTCTCATGTCCTATGGTTGGCTAGTCAAGGTATTCTCTAGCCTTTCTAAGTAAGAGTCGTGAAATTCTTCCCTACGCGGAGGATAAAGAAAGACCTCTGACCTTTCAAGTCGCAGAATAAATATATCTTTTCTAAGGCGCGTCTTTACGCCTACATTGTGATTGAAAACCTATGTTCTAACTATCCAAGGACAAAGCCCTTCCTTCGAAGTCAATACCAGCACATCTGCTTACCGCAACATCAGCTGCTACAGAATCCGCGGTTTCTACCGTTGTTCAATCTTTTATTGAGTTAGCTTGGCTTTGGTATATGGAATAGAGTCTTTCCTTATAGTTCCTTATAGCTAGTCTTCTGACTTGCTTTGGAATACGGATTTGGCATGCCTAGCTTTATGGGAAAGATTATATCTAGAGTAGATACAGAATCTCATTCCTTTGCTCAAATCACCACCATCACCCAACCCACTTCGTTAACCGATGCACCTTCTCCATCTGGTCTACCTAGGAGTCGGATACTTCCTTAGCTACTTAGTCTGCTTTTCCATGCTACACTTTCGAAGCTTTCTCCCCTGCCCGCCCTATCTGCCTTGGCTCTAAGCAAGCCGTACGTACTACCGCCGTCTTCAGCCGCGCAGAAAATCTCATGATATGGCGTGCTTTTGAGCGGCTTTGAGGGATTGGTTTTGAGCAAGGAAGCCTTGAGTTGGCAAAACATAAAATATAGCTCTAAACTTATCAATGGAGATAGCATTGCTTTATTTATAAATTTAAGTAATAAAACAGCAATTCATTGAGCATTCACGGAAGAAGGATCGCCTTGCAAACGTCACTGCCTATGACATGCCAACAGGTTCGAAAGAAGCTTCCTGGGAAGCCATCGAGACCAGGGGAGCTTTCTCCATCTATCTCTAAGCCCTGCTCTCAACCCTCTGTAACTCTATCTGTCTTAGACATCCTAGATTCAGTGTTAACAGCTTTAATGCACTCTTGGTGGTGAGACTGCTGTCGATTACTTTCTTTCCTGTTGAAGGAATACCCGCTGCTAGAGTACTCGTAGGAACTGATGTCTCCATTGCCGGTCTTCTTCTTTGGCTAGCACTACAAAAAGCTCCGGTCTTAACAACCCTACTACTGCTGTGCAGCCTTTCCTCGGGTTCGTAGAGTCGGGTTTCCCATTTACCCACAACGGAGGAACCGCCCCCACTGAGCAAAGCGGCCACGGGTCATAACGCACTCTTCGCACAACAAATCCACTTTGAAGTTGACTTATTCGCTCGACCAATCGTCGGAATGTGTACGAGATACCATAAGGGCCCAATATCTCAATAGCACCTTTGTCTAAAGCTTCGAATGAGACTTCATATCCGAAACGCAGGAACGATCTGACTAGAAAGTCATTCAAACTGTAGCTATTGAGTTATTGAGTTAAACCCGTTCCGAGGATGTCGAAGGCATCCGAAGGAATGGAACTGTAGCTCACCGTTCCGAAGGAATGGAACCCCCTTCCGAAGGAAGGGAACCCCGTCCGAGGATGTCGAAGGCATCCGAAGGAATGGAACTACAGCTAATGTAGCTTTTTACTTCTTGTATGTTCTCCTATTCTTAACTCTCTCCCCTCGCTGAACAACAACCAAATATCGCTTCAAGTACGAGGGCAAGCTTCAGCTTTGCCTCACCACCCCATAGAACTAGCTTTTCTGCCTTTTTTAGTAGAGGAATGGGTATGGAAAGTAAAAGAGGATGGGAAAGGCACCGCTGGTTTACTAAATAGAAAGAGGCTTGGGTTGACCAAGGATAGGAAATCTACTGATGCGGAGAAAGAAATCATGGAACCCTGGTTGCTCGGAGCAAACCATCCATGTGCATGATGCCGGTTACGATGAACACATACGGTCCCCAGAAGCCTATAGCACTCCCGGTCATAGTCTTAAAAAAGGGTTCGGGAGAGGTTGAAAGGAGAACAAGCAACCATTCCAATCGTTGAAAACCCGTTGCCAACAAGTAGTGTTGAACTTGTTGCCCGGGATGAGGCCATTGCGGCCACTAGCACGGCGAGTCACCAACCTATGGTTCGATGGAAGCGGCAGGGGAGGAAGGATGAGAATCCAGACCAAAGGAATTAGCCACTCGTTCTATCAATAGGCGCCGTGGGCGATAGAATTATGGCGAGGGATCGAGTCACCGGGCAAACAACCCTCCTCCAAGAAGAATTGTGCTATGCCCCCCCGATCCACTATAGAGCGAAAGAGCTGCCCTCGGTGATCCCTAGGTTGCGGCACGTCCGGTCGTTAACTCCTCGCGCCACGCTGCCGCCGTTTCTAGGGACCGACCGACGCCTCACTCGCACGGTACCTCACATAGTGTAATGTCGGTCGCACATTCAACATAGCGTTCGGACTCATGTGCCTTCCCGAACGAGGGGTCTTCGAGCTCGCTCGCGTACGATTAGCTTGACCTTTGCGGCGGCAAAAGGATTAGACGTCCCCCCATGCTACGGTTCCCTGCGGTCCAAACCTGGTCTCTGTTTCTCCCGTTCTTTCTGTCAATACGCCTCTTTCTGTTGTTTAAACGAACTCCTATCGCCCGAGAAGGGGGGTTTAACAAATCAAAAGTTTCTTCGTCCTTCTTTACTCTCTTGACAAGCTGCAAGGTGGATAAAGTGGGCACACTAGTTTTCACCGACTGCACTGCAAATTCTTTCATGCTTCAATCGAGAAGACTCTGCTTTCTAGATTGATCTTTAGCTGAAAGACCCTACCCTATCCTTTATCCTGTTCCTGAAAGCGAATTGGTGTCGCCTCAGTTCCCCTTGATCAAATTGCAAGTTACGCTAGGTTTTGACTTTGTCGCTCCGCTGAGCTTGTTAGTTCCCCCCAAGCCATCGGGAAATGTTCATATTGCTGCTTTTTACGTTTACGAAGACGAGGCAAGAGATGAGAGGATGAAGATAGCTGCTTTCATAGACGCAGGAGAAGATGAACGCCAGTCTTGGTTTATTAAGCGCTCTTGAAATCCCTTGTTAATAAGCCCTTGCGAGCTAGTTGGAGAAAGATTACATGAAGTGGGAGTGCCTCTTTCTTTTGTAGTTTTTTCCTTCTATCGGGGACTTTTTCATGCCTTGTCCACAATTGTTGTTGTGGAAAAGTTACTAATTGACTGATGGAGGGGCCATGAACCAGTCCATAGGAGCTAGGCGTCTATTCCTTGGCAGTAGCCTCTGGTCTTGGGTGGCCCCGCCCAAAGCTTTCTAATGATTCCATTAAGGCGAATATCGCATAATAATATATACGAATAAGACGGATCGGACCGAACTGCCAATGCATTCATTCCATCTCCCCCGGAATCACCCCTATGCATAGCTCCTTCCCTCT
>JAPQWS010000170.1:980000-997500 GCA_028651295.1 Catharanthus roseus | reverse complement strand
AGTGGAACGAGGATGAAGAATATGATAATGGATTTGATTATTCCAGTTCCGCTGCTTCGAAAAAGCCTTCTATCAAGCTTTGTCCAGAGTACCGTCTAGGTTGACTCTTCGCTAGGTGCGGAGCGAAAGCCCTTCAAGCAGCCACCAAGAAGAATGGAACCATTGGTCTAAGGATCTTCACTATTGGGCTTTTCTCTTATGAGATCCGGGGTTGGTTGGGAATTCCCCGATCCAGTCCTTTCTTGAGTATTGTTATTTAGTTTACCAATCCAGATGCGGGGGAACCATTATTCAAAAAATCCTTCCCTTGATAGTTCTACTAGTTTCATCTTTGTGCTGGGCGGAGGCAAGGCTGAAAGGCGAAAGAAAAGAAAGAGTAGACCTTACCCTTTAGCTAGCCCCTAGGCGAAGGATAGAAAGAGGGCTAGCTGTGAGCTTGGCGGAAAGCCTGTCAGTTCTCTTTCGACTTCCCCTGGATTCCCTTCTCTTCCTGGGGAGAGTAACTAAGTAAGGCCAGTCTAAGCATCACAGCAAGATGGTTGCCGCCTTGAACTTCCCGTTGATGAGTGTAGCAGCTTCACAAGTTCCTTCGGCTTGGAGCTGGAGTCATTGATCTGTTTGGCGAGTTTGCCTATAGATGTATAGGATAAAAGGCCTACAAGTTCTGACTTCGTGTTCTTGACCTACTTGTCTATTAGTCTTGGCGGGAAGACTCCAATCAGGGGGAGCGCTCATCTCGCATTCTCCGATAAAGGATAACGATTTGCTCGTCAAGCTGAGTGGCTGGGTTACGAGTTTTGATTTTTAGGCGAGCCAGATGCCGATTCTACCTCTGCCAATTACCTTTTCTAGCAGAATTTTCTCCATCAAGATCCGGTCTTACTCTTGTTCTTTGAGAATCCAAAAGATGCAGGTTCTTTTCTTTCCTTAATGGGCGAATTAGCCACAGAGTAAATACCCGGAATTGCTATTGAATACGTTGGACTGTGAACTGAGGCAGTTCTTGCTTTTGTTTTAGCAGCTGTGATCGGAACTTCTTTCTTTCTTTGAACGACTCAGCTCCAATTCCTCTTAGAGATCCTCTCTTTTCCTTTTTGTTTTGGCACCAGGGATTTCTTGCTTACCTAAGAGTCCCATCCCAGTACTAGTATCCATCCCCCAACCCCACCACATGAACTACCTTCTCCTGGGGATGAGGTTGAAGTAGAAGCGGATGAAAGCCTGGCTAGAGCGAATAGAAAGAGTGGATTGTGAAACTCACCGCCGCGGGACTGCTTTCTTCGTTGATGGATCCATTTCTATAAGCAATTAGATCGATATTGACTGAGCCATTCAAAGAACCTCTTCTTCGATAGCGTGAACAGAGCTTCTAGCTAAAGAAAGATGGAAACCGGGAAATAAATACTGATAGCCAGGACTCATCCGTAAGAGAGGATATAGCGTATATAGAAGAGAGGGTATCCAAGAGTAAATCGATTAAAGCGTAAGTCTAGCTTCTCTTTGGCTGACTGATCCCATAAACCATCTTTCTTTTCTTTCTTTGAAGAAGGATCAGACTTATTGATGTGAGAAAGACGAAGATGCTTAAAACGATTACCGATTTACTTAATAGTTCCGGCTAGCCGCTAACCCCTTTCTTTAACACGACCTCGCACCCAAGTAAACCTGGGGCCTACAAAGCCTAAATCCATCATCGCACAGGTAGAAAACCAATTACGAAAATTTGGACAAAGACCAGTGCGGAGCCTATAAACCCCCCATCTTTTCATCAGCGCAAAGTAAAGAATTGGAATCTCCAGACAAGGATCCGAAATACTATTACTATTAGCTAGAGCTTCCAGACATGGTCATAATTTATTCCTTTTGGACTGATTAGGACTAGCACAGCAGTAAAGTACATAATGATACTGTTTTCTACGGTACCCTCTTCTTTCGAGAGAAGACTTTTTCCATTGGAGGACCTCGACGATAAGTCTTTAGGAGACCTCTTACTGTGCTACTCTTCACTGGTTAGATCTCTAACTTCATGAGTGACAGCCAGGGTCTCGGACGGACACAAAGAAGAAAATCCCCTCCACATTAAAATGTAAGTTTGGAGAATGATCGAACGGAGAAAGAAAGAATCATGCGCAACAGACTTATACTAGGCTAGATTCTGACTGACGAATTTTTTCAGGAGCTCGGAGCCTGATGTCCATCCCCGTCTTGGCAAGGTTTGGCAATGCGACTCAGTTTGACATCCATCGAAAGCGGAGAGACCGCAGGATTGTTTCCTTACTCAGCATCCATTCCTTCGTAGTCTTGTTTGATAGTATAGTAGGAAAGCGTAACCTAAGCGCAATAAAGAGCTTCCGCCATACAATTGGAACTTGGACTCTTACTGGGAGACTGATCATCCAGAAGAGAGCAAAGAAAATAGAGTTTCGGTTGCTTTCCAAGGGATAAAGGGTCCAACTCTAAAACAGGTAGAATGTCCTCCTCAGTCCAATGCTTCCTAGTGGTTTTAGGGCAATCCCTTGACCTATCTTTTATTCAATATCAATAGTAGGCGGAAAGAAGCACTGACTAAGATTTTCATGGAGATGGGGCAAGTGTACTAGCATATGACTTTTCCAGCTTTTGAATTAAGGTTTGTCAAACCCTAAGCTGCTTCTTAGAAAGGGTTTGTGTGAAGCTTAGTTTAAGGTTACGGAAAGGGGAAAGGAAGTGATGAAGGAAAGACTTCATTGCTTGCTTGATGGCATTCCCTTGCGACCCTACTGGTAAGACAGACCTTGCCAGTCAGGGAAGGAGTGGCGGTAGCTTCCTTTGTCTGCAGCTACAACTGGCTTTGCTCCATCTTTCTTTCTATGAGCTCGGAGTTGAAGGAGCTTTGTTCTTTCCACTGCTTGAAGTGATTGTTACGACCACGAAGAAACGACAAATCCCAACTACGGATATATAAGAGCCAAAACTGCTAAGGGCATTCCATCCAGCGTAAGCATCTGGATAATCTGGAATGCGACGTGGCATACTCGAAAGCCCTAAGAAATGCATGGGAAAGAAGGTCAGATTAACCCCGAAAAAAGTTATCCAAAAATGGATTTGACCTAAAGTTTTAGGGTATGTCCGACCAAAGATTTTACCTACCCAATAGTGAAATCCTGCAAATAAAGCAAAAACGGCTCCCATAGAAAGTACATAATGGAAATGTGCAACCACATAATAAGTATCATGTAGAGCAATGTCTAGCCCAGAATTTGCCAGAACTATTCCAGTGAGTCCCCCTATGGTAAACAAAAAGATGAACCCTACAGCAAATAACATGGGTGTTTTGTATTGTATGGAACCCCCCCACATGGTAGCGATCCAACTAAAGATTTTGATTCCAGTGGGGACAGCTATGATCATGGTAGCTGCGGTGAAGTAGGCCCGGGTATCAACGTCTAAGCCCACAGTAAACATATGATGAGCCCAAACAAGAAATCCAAGAACACCTATACTGATCATGGCATAAACCATGCCTAGATACCCGAAGACCGGTTTTCCTGAAAAAGTCGAAACGATATGACTTATGATACCGGATCCAGGCAGAATGAGGATGTAAACTTCAGGGTGCTTCTCTCTTCTACTAATATAAGCAGATGAATAGAAGAAAGGTGGACTATATCATCAACTTATTCCATTTGTCTAGGAAAGCTAGCCATGCTTTATGGTGAAGACTGTCAGGTTTAAATGCTTTGAGATCGTAAAGACTGTAATATTCCTCAATAAGGAAGAATCGTCGTGATTTATGACTTCGGAAAGTATTTGATTTAAAGTAATCTAGCATCATGATAATATCTTTTCGACTTTGTACAGACCATTGATAGTAACCATTTTGACTACTATCAAAGTAGATACTTCCTCCAAATACTACCTTATAAGACTCTACATCTTGTAGAAGTTTTTTAGTTACTCGAATACTTAGTTGAGGTAGTCCATGCTTCATAGCTATACTAATAGTACCATCAGCATCAAAGAATCCTGCAAACCAATTTGATTGAGCATCTAGCGGAATAGGTAGAATTACGGGGATATCCAGTACTTGACAGACACGATGTAGTTGAAGTAGTCGTGCTGAATGTCGAATATGACCATTTATACAATTCATTAGTTTAATCATACCAAGTTGATTATGTAGTCGATAACGATAAGCTTTAGCACCTGCTCGCATTTTAATACTTCCACCAAGCATATGTTGGATATATCGTAGTAGTGGTAGATCTTCAAGTCCCATAGTAATTTCAAGAGAAGTATATCCTTTTTTACTAACTTGAAAACTTCCATCACCATCGATAATTCCAGCTAGCCACTCCCAGAAGGATTTAGGATAAGTTGTTGCGCGTGTAGTCTCTGAGGTTCCTACTAGACTGCTTTTATGTCGTTGGTTACCTGCTGATTGTGTCTTAGATACCCCATTTTTACTAGATCGGGGTAGAAAACCACTTATGAACATAGTAGGGGTACCATTAAGCAGACAGTCCCAGCATATAGCGCAATGCGTATTCAGATTTGAATCTGAAAAGGGCCATTTAAAACCGAAGAACCGAAAGAGATGCTGGTATAATATGGGGTCTCCCCCTCCAGCGGGATCAGAAAAGGTTGTATTAAAGTTTCGATCGGTTAATAACATGGTAATTGCCCCTGCCAGTACCGGAAGTGATAATAAAAGTGGGAATGCTGTCACTAGAACGGACCACACAAATAGGGGTGATCTATGCATAGTCATTCCAGGTCCACGCATGTTGGAGATGGTTGTTATAAAATTGATAGAACCTAAAATAGATGAAATACCAGATAGATGAAGACTAGAAATTGCTGAATCAACTGCTCCTCCAGAATGGCTGGTAATACCACTTAAGGGCGGATAGACCGTCCACCCAGTTCCGCTACCCACTTCTACTAAGGCTGAGCTTAATAGGAGCAAGAGACTTGGTGGCAACAACCAGAATGAAATATTATTTAATCGTGGAAATGCCATGTCAGGCGCCCCTATCAGAATCGGAACAGACCAATTACCAGATCCACCTATCATCGCCGGCATAACCATAAAAAAGATCATTAAAAAAGCGTGAGCCGTTATTAAAACATTATAAAGTTGATGATTCCCACCAAGAATTTGATCGCCGGGTCGTGCTAATTCCATACGAATCAGTACTGAGAAGCATGTGCCCATCACTCCAGCAATGGCACCGAAGATGAAATATAGAGTCCCTATATCCTTGTGGTTAGTGGAGAACAGCCATCGGACCAGATTTGTCATAAAATTTGGATTCTTTCCTCTTTATCTGCTCCCCCCCAAAAAAAAGAGAGAGACTCTTCGAGAACTAAAGATAAGAACACTTTTGTTGGTTGTTTTCCAACGTAAAGCATGGGAAAAAGTTCACTGACTTACTTATGCAATTTCGGGGTCGGTAGTTAGCTGCGCAGCAACCAATGCATCTAACAGGAATCAATCAATCCCAGATAAAGTCCATGTGGCCTCGTGATTAGACGAAGAGATTACTCCATCATGCGCACCAGGGTTTTGGCTCCATCTTCTATATACGCAACCTCTGAGATAGAAGAAAGACACAAAGGAGATAGAATGCCTTTCTTCTCTTACGATATTTCGAGTTAGAGGTCAAAGAGCCCAAGACGCGCATCCACCAGATAAGCATATAGTTCGTTGTGATTCTCAAGTTCAAGTCGTTGGGCGCTTCGTGTCCTACCCCCTTTCTCTCCCTTTTGCTTCGGGCTTCTGTTCATGCTCATCCTCAGCCTCCGGTAGGCTGATGGGCATTGAACCTGACTCTGTAGACCTTTAAGCACGGTCTTCTACGACCTCTCCTATAGAAAGCTTTTTAACATGACTTTCCGAGAGGCTTCTCCATGGGGACCACAGAGCGATCATAGTCTAACTCTTCAATAGGGGATTCATAAGCGAATCGCTTTCGAGGCATCTCGGATTGCCCATTCATGAAATAGGGTGCAGGAGTTCTTTGCATCCGTAGAGGAGGCTCATCCATGATTGGGAATCGGAATGTAGGTACTTGACTGGATGCCCCTCCTATGATCTTGGCTTGCTTCATTGCATTCATGAATTCTTCCGATCCGCTTGACATCATTAGTCGCATTTCTCAATCGGGCACGTAGAACAGAAACCTGAAAGGCAGTTCTTGCAGGGCAGAGGGATACATAGATCTCCATCTATGCGCATGGAAATAGCTACGGGAAGGTTTGATCGGGATAAGTAGGGCATTCTATCTAGTGCCTGCCCAAAATCCAGTAGTTGGCCTTGACACCTTAATATCAAGGAACCCCCGCCGATTTTTTGCCTCTAGTGATACGCACGGTTTCAGGCACCAGCTGCCCTTTCCTTACTCCTCAATATAGTTGCAGGTAGTCTTCATCTCAAGCAAAAGCCGATTCTCCAGTGTTAAGCATGGCTCCAAACTGACTTCTTGCGCCAAAGATACAGGCTTCTGTTTACAATAGATGATTAGGCCCAGAAGAGAGGCGGAAGTAGTAGCTTCTAGGATGAAGCCCAGCCGATACGATAGGTGGGCGAAGAGTGGGAAAGGCGGGTTTGATGGCATTTCTAGGAACTGGGGAAGAAGGGTCATATGATCTTTTAAGACTGGATTCCCATTCATGTCTGATATGCCTCTTCGATTAGTTCTCTAGAATGACAGAGCAGCTCTCCCTTTGTTCAATCAGTTTCAGCACCACAAAATTAGGTTTTTGCCTTTGCTTCTTAATCTCCTCCCGCCACACGTCGATTCCAATCGTTAGAAAAAGCTGTTCTCGAACAGGTAGGTACGGTCTTTTTTATACGAAATTTCAAGTGGTGCCATGCCGCCAACGGAGAACATTGGATGTACTTTCGTTTTCTCCCCTAGAAGAGATATTTGAGTTTGAGTTCCATCTTTCCTCAACTTTGAGTCTTTCATTCCTGTCCCCACAAAGGGGCAGGGAAGCGCTACCAGCTAGAGTCGTGAACTGGGAACCGAAAAGAAGCATTTCCCGAGAATCAGCAGTTTGAGCTATTTCATCAGATGTAAATGCAAGCGATTTTGGTGATGTGATAGGGGCGACTAACTTTCCAAAAAGTCTCTCTTCTTTCGGTTCGGTTTGCTTTACGCACTGAACCGACCTTTCCTTACCGGGTGTCCCGGAAGGTGAGCTTCAAAAGAAAGATTGGAATTGAGATTGTATTTCGGGACAAAAGTTGCTGCTAGCGGCTGAAGCCCCAGCTTTTAGTAAGGTTATACCCGCTCTTGGAGGTGCGGTAGAGAAGCTACTCTTAGCTACAGGCCCATTATACCCTTCAACTGAAGAAGTACCCGAGACCACACCAGGTGGCCCTACATCTGCAGAAGTGGCACACAATTCAACATTTCCTAATGTCAAGTCGAGGGCCGGGGAAGGCCACTTGCACGAGGGAAGAACGTGAAGACCACTCGCCGAGGAGTACAGAGTAGGCTACTCGCCCATAACAGAGGGGCCACGACCTCTGCTTTCCTTTCCTCAACAGAGACTCTTGCTTCTGAAGAGTTTCACCTAATCTTGAGATACGGAGATGGAGGATCGATAGATTTCTTTCTTTCGATTAGTTTACGCCGATCATCCTCTCGAGGCAAGCCTTCCTAACACAATAGATTTGAAATGGAGATCTAGCTCGAATCTGGGGCGATAGGAAAACCTTCTCTTCCTCCCCCAACGAGTGGATCATAAGGCACGACTGGCATGGTACAAGAAGGATCAATCCTATCAAAAGAGCTGCCCTGAGCTATTTTCATTAATCTTCTTGTAAAAGAAATGACGTAGAATGAAGTGAATAGTACATCTACCTTTTTTTTGTGTCTTAAACCTAGCCTCTTCTGGCTAGTACGCGGAAGAAGAGCTTCCTTATTAGAAGCTAAAAAAAAAAAAAAAAAAGAGTCTTAGCTAACCATCCAAAGCTTTCTCTTTCTCTCATTTGGTGTGAAGCTATCGATCTCGTGCTTCTATTTCCCCAGCTTCGTCAGCCATTCGCAATGGTTTTATTCAATGATCTCTATTGTATGGGTGACCTGATCTGGGGCGCGCCCCTTCGTATTAGCATTATATATATTTAGATTCTATTCTTTTTTTCGTTCGGTTCGTAACTGCCCGCATCGGATTTCCAGCGTATCGTGCCTCAACCAAGTGCTTTTGAAGCCTTCTGCTGGTTGAGGAGTTTGAGATTTCATTCAGGCTCAAGCGCTGCAGGTCTCGTTTTTTCACTAAGCCACTAAGATCTGACTCAACATCGGCTATTGTACTTGAAGAGGGGGATCGACCGAAGGAAAGCAGAGGTCTCATTCGTTTTGTCTTCACTTATCGAAAATGGAATAGCTTCCGTAGGGGAAATTCGGCCACTTACTAAAAAAAGAAAGGTCATATTCAAGGCACAGGATGATCCGTTGGTGGTTTCCATAAAACTCTTCCTTACTCATTTAGGGCTTCCAAGGGTGGACACAGGTTCCGCAAAGGAATCGAATGTAGTTCATTCAAGGCTCAAGACAGAATTAATGGGAAGCGGCATCCGTTGATGAGTGGTTATACAAGGGCGGTCGTTCCACTCTTAAATAAGCACTACTGTTAGCGAAGCTAGCTTTAGGATAATGAGTCGATAGACTTGTTTTGGGATAGAGTGTTCCGTCAATAAGCTAGTTTTCACAGCTTGGATTCCATCAATAGGAACGGATGGGCAAGTCGGTTCGCGGGCGAGTCAGCAAGAGCAACTAGATCAGTTAGTGGAAAGGGGGGCTAACATGGATGGATCTCTTTCCCTTTTTTCAGTTAGAGTCCTAATCCGACAGTCCAAGTCGTTTTTTTACGGGCCTTAGACAAAAGCAAGCTCAATTGGAGTTATAAGCTAAGCTCTGTCCTTTTCACTTCTTATTACTCTTTTCGTTCACTTTTTCTAACATTTCTAGTACCAACTAATTCATTCGGGCGAGACATCTTACGATGTCATGATGCGCCCATTCCTATGGCCATTCCTTTAATACTTCTGGCTCTCGGGAGTCTCTTTGTAGGATACTTGGCTAAAGTGTGACCTGTTAGCCCATAAGTAAATCTGTGTGACGAAGCGGTTGTTGCTCACCCGACACGATCGTACGAGGTCACAATTCACCCAACACGATCCTCCGGGGTGAACAAGAATTGGGGATCCCGTTGGAATGAATTCCTCCCTAACCCGGGCTTGCTCTATCCCGGAGGATCTTCTTTGGATGCTGACTTAGAATTCCTTGCCGGCTTACTAATTATTACTAGGCGGTGGTAGACTCTTTTTCTTACTCATACAGGGTAGGCTTTTTCTTATTCTAGCACGAGTGGACTGAAAAGAAGGAATGACTGACGGCTTGGGGAGGAAAAAAAAGCTTGCTTTTGGCAGATTGCTTACTACTAGACTAGGTTGGATCTACTTATATGCATGCTAATGGGGCAAGTATGTTTCTCATTGTGGTTCACCTTCATATTTTTCGTGGTCTATATCATGCGAGTTATAGCAGTCCTAGGGAATTTGTTCGGTGTCTCGGAGTTGTAATTTTCCTATTAATGATTGTGACAGACTTTTTATAGGATATGTACTACCTTGGGGTCAGATGAGCTTTTGGGGAGCTACAGTAATTACAAGCTTAGCTAGCGCCATACCTGTAGTAGGAGATACCATTGTGACTTAGCTTTGGGGTGGTTTCTCCGTGGACAATGCCACCTTAAATCGTTTTTTTAGTCTTCATCATTTACTCCCCTTTATTTTAGTAGGCGCCAGTATACTTTATGCACCTTGAACAGCTTTTCCACAGCAAGGAATGATTTTTTTGTTGGGAGGGCGGATCCTATAAGAAACTTGCCCCTTTTGGTCGGAATGCCTATAAGTCTTGGTGGTCTCATTTAACCACCGCGCCCACCTGCCGCGAAACAAGCTGATTCGTTCGGCTCAGGCCGAAAGCCAAAGGATCGGGAACCAAAACTACATCCAATCCAAGACGCCGTTATCGGGCCGAAAGAGACGGAACCAACATTCGTAACCAAGATCGCCGCACGAAGCTTGACTTCCCGCATGAGCAATAGGTTGTATGGGAGGCAGCTCCAAGTCCAAACCTGGAGTAGTTTCCCTATAAACCCGTACAAGCATTTCGACTTTGGATAGGATTTTTTCTTTTAGCGCATCTATTGTCAACTCGATTCAGCTTTTTCTTCCATATTAATCGAATTTGTATTCCCTGGCTTGTCCAGCCCCTAAAAGCGACAAGAAGGGCGATAGAGAGGGTTAACCCTAGAGATCCTATATATTCTGAAATTAGCAAGTCCATCATAATCGATTTTCGTCCAAAATTCCCTCCAGACAGCTTAACTCCGTCAAGCCTGTAAGAGTAGTGAAGAAGGATAAGAACACTTTTGTTGGTTGTTGATCAACGAAAACCATGGGACTTATGCTTTTGGGGCGTAAAAGTCGCTTTCTTCTCTTCTTTATAATACGATAATTCGAGTTGGATGAAAAGAGCGTTCCTAAATGAATCATTTGATGGAATATATCACCGAGCTCCAGCTTTGCTTGCCTTCTTCACCGGCGCTCGCCGGATGTATCACTCATCTCGCTCCTAAGGTAAGGAGTCTTCTGTGTATTCTAATCTTTACGGGAATGAATCGAGTTGAGAATTGCTCGGGAATTCATTGATAATGACTTTGCCAGGAAGAAGAGGAGGGTTCGCCAATAGAGGACTTTTCCTCTTTTGCTGCTGACTCGGATGTTGTCTTCGGTGAAGAAACTGAAGGGGCAACTTTCAACCATACGAATGCAAAGGATTGACCGGATATCGGTCGAAAGAAAGAAAGACCGGTATCCTGTCAATAGAAAGGAAAGCCCCGCGGGCAATAACCAAGCTGGTAGTACAAAAAAAGCCCTGGTTTAAAGCTTTAGTACCTATGGGGCGTTGAGACTTAGAAAGTTTGAAAGATAGAGCGCATCTGATTCACTTATAAAATCGCGATACAGTCGACGGTGAAGGTATCGAAACTGAGTTTGAAAGGTCTGAAGGTGATTGATGGGCTGAGAATGAAAACAAAAGGCGAAGCAGGTTCCATTGATGGAGAGAAAATCAAGCTAAAGGCAGAAAAGCGGAAACTTCTCCCTCTGTGATTCCATAAAACATTTCTTTATTTGCTTGCTTGCCACGATTACTCATCGGTCTGCTCCGACCAGACGGCGAAACCTTTCTTTAAGCGCTCCACTACAACCTGATTGTACCCCATGCCATCCTTTATTTTATATAAATATATACCGGGAAGATCTTCTAAATTGCCTGTCATAGGCCTGGCACATAGGCTTGCCTTGGTTTTGTAACATTGGCTGCTTGGTCTTCCGGTCGGAATGACGTCATAGCTCCTGCAAAAGTAACTGGGAGTCCTATTAGACCTAAGGCCAACACTTCCTCCATGGCATAGCTCAGTTATTCAATCATGGTAGGGTCAGTCCCACTATCACCCCCAAACTCTGCCTTACGTAAAGTTGCCAGAGTACGATTAACCTCTGGATTTGAAATCACTGCTTATATACCCGGTATTGGCCATAATTTACAAGAACATTCTGTAGTCTTAGTAAGAGGTCGTTCTGCCTTCCATTTCTATGCAAATCCCTGAGTGCTGTCGAAGTGGTAGAAGTCTTCGATGTAGTACAATCAGTTGTTTTCGTAGAGGGAGTTGCAGTTCTTTCAGTTGTATGTCCGTTGGCCTATCGCTTATTCGTAGCAGGATGATTTCTCTTCTTGTTTGTTTGAGTTAATGTATTATGTAAAGCGAGGAGGGTATAGCACCATTGCCGCTTACTTACACGCTACATAAATGGCTTTTTCTTTAGTTGTTCTATCTAACTGCTTTCCCCCAGCAAGTACTCATTCTTTCTTTTCTTTGCTGCTTTTATTTATTAGTCTACTTTGACTGTCCATACTAAGAACCCTTCCCTGTATGGAGCCACCGTCGCAGTATAGTATAGCATACAGGAACCTATTCCCGCGAAGTTAAGTACCCGCCAGCGTTCCCGGGCCTTTTTCTTTACTCAATCAAAGTCGTCTTTTCTTCACCCTTTGATATGTGGGCATTTCTTGCTTCGTGCTGCATGCGTCAGCCCTCGCGGTTTTACGCCATCAGCCCTAAGGCATATATAGGCAAGCCGGTTTCCAAGCCTCGTCGGCCCCCAAGCAAGTTAACCAATGCCCAGAAAGTCGCCTCCGGAGTAGGAAGTCTTCGATCTGCCATATCGGCCATACCAGAATGAATTTTCTGCGATCACTTACTATCTTTCTTCTTGAGAATGGTGGGATTCACCCGGCTAACTAAAAAAGAAAGTGAAGTGGAACTCAACTTCTCTCTCTTCTTTTTTATTACAATTTCGGGATCTGAAAACATCGTTTAACAACGGACGCCATTTTTCACGTGCTCTTAGACTACGTCCTCGGCGGAAGGAACCTCTGCTTTGCTTGTCCTGTAACCATGCGTAGTAGAGGTAGGACGTATAGCCGAATGGAACTCATTCTAAGCTATCAAGCTACAAACTGGAGAAAGCGCATGCCATCGCCATCAAGAGAGACCTGTGCTTGACCTAAGGGCAATTAGCAACTTTAGTACTCGGTCTCTTAAACGTTAGCTTGCCGGCATCTGTCTTATTGACCGGCTTTTAGACTTTGAACTGGCAGGTGGCAAGGTACGGTTGGACGTGCCCGCGAAAGCATATGATAATGTAGAGTAGGCTAGGCTTGGAGATGAACATCTTAAGTTTTTTATTCAAAATATGCAATTTCTTGCTCTTACTTCTGGTAAGTCTCATCAGTCCCGAGGGAGAATGATGATGGAGATGTATTGCGGCCTTCTCCTGTTCATCAACTCGAACCTCATTCTTCTGCAGTTGATGTTACGGATCAGCCTCACTCTTCAGGACAGCAGCTTTGCTCAGAGAACAAAGTCCTTGCTTCATTTTTGAATGCAGTTCGGGATCGAACGAGGTTTGGGAAAAGGAAAGGGAAGTGATTACTCGAAGATACAATGCTTGCTCTCAGCAGTTAAGGGACAAAGGGAGGATAGCGAAAGTAATCCTACTACGGCAGTAAGATTCAGTCTATTTGGCGACTATTCAATGTGCTAATCTAATAAAGGTAATCTTTTTGCTAATCGAGAAAGTAATCCAAATAAAAGCATTCCTGCCCTATAGTTATCCCCCGGCATTGAAGGAGAAGGAAGAACGGAAGTGAGAAGAGAAGTCATTTAGATTATATAGAATAATAGAATATAGTGAAGTCTAAAACTGTATTAGCTCATTCAATCAATAGTTCACCGCTTCGCCCCTAAGGGTAGCTATTCATATCGGATAACGAGTTAGTTCAGCTAGCCTGATGAGGATGGACGTAGTTCAGAGAAAGAAGTAAGATTGGCTGAGGGAAGAGGAGTGGAGACGGTGGGTCCCCTTTCTCTAATATAGAAAATTGGCTCTTTCTGTAATTCTAATATCTATTTCACTTTCCTTGATGTATTGCTTGTCTTATAGTCAAGGGGGAAGTCTGCTGCATCTTCGCAAATTCCGGTACATCAAGAGCAAAGCGTGGGTCTAATAACTAAAAAGTAGTATCCTCTCCCTAAAGCGAAGCTCAGCTCGGCGATAAAGAAAATGACTCTTTCTTCAGAAATCGTATCCGTAGCTCAGTCGCTAGTACGGAGACTGCACCGCAAGGGCTGAGAAGTAGTTTACTTGTGAAAACTTCACTATAGACTGCTTTCTTAGCCAATAACTATATTTCTGAGAAGTAGTGCTATGAGGAGGATTTTTCCTTCTTTCAGTCTTTCTTTTCATCCCCTCTGTCTAGCTCTTGCTTGTGTAAGCAGTCCATTCTACTCGTCTTTCTGTTTGTTGAGTATTCTCCTTCTTTGAGAATGAGACTAAGGTCCACTTGCTTTTGTAGCAGCCTTAGCCCATGCTTTTTATTCGTAGCAGGGCCATTGACTTCTTCCTTCAGGATACTAAACCTCACAGGCCTGTCTTATGAGCCCTTTCAATTCTTTAGCGAGTGGTTGAGTTTCCGCCCCATATGCCTCGCTTTTGGTGAGGGGAAATTAGGTCCTATCTTTGTTGTCTTCGAAAGGTCCCTCACTTTCAGTTGGTGGAATAGCCACGCCCCTTGAGGGTGGAATTTCTCTCTCTCTTGTCTGCTTGATCAGATTTACTGTTGAAGAGGATTACGTCAGATTATGGATGAAGGGGAACTGGATCGGGAAAGGGATGTCAAGACCTCACTCTAACGAATCGAATCCTTGCCCAACGCCCGGAAATAGGGGCTTTTTGAAGAGGACATGTTCTAAAAGAGTCGAGGTATTTCGAATTGTTTGTTGACACGGACAAAGTCAGGGAAAACCTCTGAAATTATTTCAATATTGAACCTTGGACCTGGTGCTAACTCCCGTCTTTTCTTTCATACGTTCATATCCTACCTTAGCTAAAGGGTCTTTCCTTAACAGGATTATCCCATTGCTGACTCGCTTATTCTTTCTGAACAGCTAGTACTTTTTTCTGGACCCAATCCAAAGATCTTGTTAAGGGACTGCTAAACGGTCTTTTTAAGATTAAGACATTTAAGATTCCGGGGAAACGATAGTGCCAGTGATGAGAGATTCGATCTAAGCGGCTCCCAGAACGGGCCAGAACCTGGGAATGAATGCAAAGCTAATCTGGGAGTGGGAGAACTTCGAACGAAGAAAGCAGTGAATGGCTAGCAGGGCCGAGGAAGCACAATGAACGGGACGACTTCCACAAGAATATGACCAGAGATATATCTTCGTGCCTACCCTGAGAAAACAGATATCTATTGGCGAGTTTCGTAATAGAAAAATTCAAGGAAATTGACCCTGCCGCTTACTAAAGCCACGCTACCTAGCTATGGTACGATACCTCAACCAAAAGGAAATTCCCAAGCAAGACGGCGATTGAAATTAAGTTCAATCCTGACCTCGAAGAAAGAGATTGGAAGGAAGAAATAGGGAAACAAGATAGGGAAATGGAACTAGACCTGGAAAGGAACTTCAATCGATTGCACTAAGGGGGACTGACTGAATGTCTTCTGGTTGAGTTGCGTCGTGAAAGAGAGAACTATACCCTCGAGGCGAATCCTAACCCAGCTACCAAGGAGGTTGAGTCACTGATCTAGCTCCCGCTACCCCACAGGTAAAGAAAGGAAGTAAGTAGCAGCCTATCCAAACTATTGATTTCATTCCCCGCCCCTTCGACAGCTAACGAAAAAGCCGGCTCACACCGTTGAGTAGTTGCTTCGCTTCCCGCCCATGAATATACGGGAACAGGTGAGTTAGGGCTTCTAACACTCTAGAATCTTTTTATCCTAAACCTGCTAACTACTTGACTGAGCTTCATCTGGACTTTTTCCCATAAAACTTCGTACCCTTGCACCTGCCTGGATCCGGTATCATAAGTCATATCGTTTCGACTTTTTCAGGAAAACCGGTCTTCGGGTATCTAGGCATGGTTTATGCCATGATCAGTATAGGTGTTCTTGGATTTCTTGTTTGGGCTCATCATATGTTTACTGTGGGCTTAGACGTTGATACCCGGGCCAAAATCGATTTTACGGTATAGACGCTTATGACCTCCCCCTCTATGCCCTGCGGTAATGATTCCTCTGGCATTACGACCTTTCCCACAACGATGCTGTCCATAGATCAAATTCTTTCGTGGATTGGATTTCACTTGACTGTCTACGGTTCCATTGCGTGTGCTCGGTTCGTCATGCTATGAATATAGGTACGCCATTTCTTTTGAGGGGTAGCGTTCATCTGATATAATTCACTTTCACTTCGAAAGCATCTTTTGAAATCATTTTCCCACTTTTTGTTGTGATCCATCCATCGAAGAATTTTCATAATTCACAATTTATTCTGACGTCCGTTTTCTCCAAAAGATATTTATAGCAAGCAGCACTACTACTAATTCCCGTTCGATAGGTTCCCATTCGGGGGCTTCAACCAGCATTTCGCCCCATGCATCGGGAATTGGTCAAGATCAACTGCTCGTTTTCGATATAGAATAGAACTGGATAATAGAAAACTGCCTTTGCCTCTCTCTCTACTTCTGTAGGGGGCTCGATCTCTAAATGGATCTGCTATAGCTACTCTCGATATGCTTGGGACTCTGCCTCTTATAGATTTGGAATCGAGCGAGATATGATATGCTGAAAGGGGTGCTAGCTTAAACCGCCATAGAACGAAGCTTAGCCGTCGGCCATATGCTAGAGAATTATGTTGGGTCCGTCCCGAGAGTGCTCCCTACGACGGGAAATCGGGGGTTTTGTCGGAAAATCGGTGTCGTGGTGGTTGGTGCTACGAGATGGCGATTTATCGTATAGAAGAATAGATCCGCGGACCTATTGATTGACCATAAGATGCAGCACAATTCTATCTGCTGCCACCTTAACCTTATGCAGTAGATTGTAGCTGATCTTCCCACTTGAAAGGAATGCTTTCCAGCTCGATCCACTCTTCAATAAGAAGTAGCTTCAAATCCAATTCGTGAGACCAGAAGAGTGTTCAGCCCGCCGTAATAGATTTAGCGAGCGGTATATGCATTCCTTCACCCCCAGCCGATGCAACAAGTGCTTAAGTAAAGCTTACCTTATATTATAGAAAAGTTTTAGAAAGGGGCACCCCCCCTGAAAGCGCGCAACGGCTTTTCAGCCGTTGTTGCTTGCTGCTTGCAGGCTCGAAAATTGAAAGAAAAAAGAAAACTATTCGCTCTACCGCGTGGCTTCCTTTTGGTGATTTGCCCGGTGCAAGGCTTCCTGTTAAAGAGAAAGGTCCGGCGTAGAAAAAGCTCTGTTTTAAAAGATGTTAGTGTTCACGGAAAGGCGACATGAAACTCGCTATCAGAGAATGAAAAAAGAAAGGGTGTTACTGGATAGGGGCTAGACTTGCTAGCATGCTCTTAGGCATGTATCTGACCAGCCTTAAGGGTCGATCAGTAATTCCTTCATTAACTCGAAGAAAGGTGCTTACTTGATTAAAAAAAAAAAAGCCCGGAATCGTGGCCACAATGTCTTCGATGATATCGTGTGGGATATCTAGGAGCATTGAGACTTTTGAACTCTGTTCTTACTTGACAGTTGGTTGTAAAACAATCTTTGGCGTTGGAAAACGATCCCTATCTAGGCAAGTGTGACTAAGACACTCGTGCATCCAAAAGGGACTTGGCGAGTCAACTCGAAAAATTCCCATTGAATAAGCCAATGACGATCGAAGGGGAATATTTTCAGTTGTGATCCTATGAGTTCGGGGTCTTATCCCCGTATCCGTTGTTAGACTATCAGATTTTGTAAGTTTTCAAGAAACCTGTCCACTAGGTAAAATAAAGAAGAGAAATAATATAATAATAAAAGACAAGCAACGAGCGCCTTAAGTTAAGAGAAAGATGTTGCGCTAA
>JAPQWS010000170.1:965000-975000 GCA_028651295.1 Catharanthus roseus | reverse complement strand
AGCGCCTGTCTTGTATTGAGGCCGCTAAGGAAGAAATGAGTAAAAGTAGGTAACAGAAGGTAGTTTATTTGCTTACTTGTTAGAGTAAGGGGAGGGATTTCTGTTTTTTAGTAGTGAGGGCAAGCAGCTTTCATTTTATTAAAATTAATGGTAGGGCTTTAATTTAAAGAGTAGGTGGTTCGTATCTTTCAATGACCCCCAGAATAATAAGTCGGAGGATAGGCAGAGCAAGAGCTCTTGAAGTCTACCCGGGCGCGCTTCTTAATTCATCCATTTAGGCCCGACTAGGAACACGTGGATCCAGGGAACCCGGCTCGGGAACAGCTTATTACTAGTAGGAGCTAATCACAGTAAGAGAGTCCAATCTCTGAAATAGAGCTTAGGCTCTCCATAGTAAGTTAGTAGAAGGCTTAGGTTATGACTGGATCCAATAGAGTCAGAACACTAAAAGAAATGGTGCTCGATGAAAGGATCCAGATTCCACACTATGCTGTGGGCTGGGGAGAGAGCTGCTCTGCTCTGCGAAGCTGGGCGTTCAGTGTTCTTTATGGAGGAACCATACTAGAAAGAGAATAGAAAGGGCTTCAAAAAAAAAGCGAGGGAGTGACCTTAATGGCCTTAGTCTATATGTTGCTCGTGAGCCGCCAAGTACCAGTCTCGCAACAGTATTGGCGCAAAAGGATTGGTCCTTCACTTGCTCTTGCTCATCGTTCGCGAGTCGAACTTGTTCTCTTGCCGCGCCTTTCACTCACTCGCTTGAGTCGGACTCAATCACTCTTTTTGTTTTGTTTGGAGAATCATTCGTTCTTCACTCTCTTGCTATTACCCGCAGGGAGCGCAGCAACCAAGGTGCATATTATCATATAGAAAAAGAGGCGAAGCGTAGCGATTCGTACTACCGGAAAAGTTTCGCTAACCAGCAGGCAATAGAATCAGCCGATAGGCGCAAGCAAGCGTAGCGAATCACATAGATAAGCCCATACCTACCAGCGCGCGGATAGATAGGGCGGGCGAAGCGCGAAGGGGATGGATGTCTGAGCGGTTGAAAGAGTCGGTCTTGAAAACCGAAGTATTGATAGAAATACCGGGGGTTCGAATCCCTCTCCATCCGCGGCGAGGCCGCTAAGGGTTCTCTCTTGCAGATAAGAACGAATCGGATCGACTCGACTGATATGATAGATGGAATGGTAGTTTGTGTTATGATTTAGTTAGAACCTTGTCTCCCTTTCGTTATCTTCCGCTCCCCTTGTATAGGTTGGGAAAGGGCCGGGTGGATTACCTTTGGGAGCTAAGTCGAAGATCTCGGTGGTCTTGTGAGTGGTTGATAAACTGCGATTGCAGTTTTCTTTAGGAAGTCCCATAGCTGTGAGACGACAAAGAAAACGGTGGATACTTTTCCGGGTAGAAGGTGCCGACCCTAATGAATTGACTATGAAGGTGGCTGTTAGCTACATCGGCGCTCAAATTCCTTCATCGTTATTGCCCTGGCTTCGATGATCAACCCCTGGTATATTTAGGTTTAGATCTTCGGCCATCCTGGTCCTCAGGACCCAACACATTATTCTTATTAGAGATTTCCTTTAAAAGATGCAAAAGGTGTTGATACGTCCTATCTGCATAGATAGAAAGCTTACCTTCTTCCACACATTACTGGTGGATGCTACAGCCGCTATCACTTTGGCTGCAGGAGGGGAATGGTTAAGTGACACTCTCGACGTCTTGTTTGGTAAACTGGATGTTTACCCAGGCGCCGTAGTCTTGCCTAACCGTTCGGCCGGAGATGCCTTTGTATGGTATAACAAGCTGTTTAGCTACTTGTATCGATTTGCCACAGTGTGGTTAGATACAATGCGCTGGCAGCCTCAGCTTGAACTTCTAAATTGAACAGCTTGATGTGAAGACTGCATTTCTTCATGGTGACTTGGAAGAAGAAATTTATATGGAAAAACCAGAGGGGGTCAAAGGCAAGGAGCATCTTGTGTGCAGGTTGAAGAAAAGTTTGTATGGACTGAAACAGGCACCAAGACAGTGGTATAAGAAATTTGACTCCTGAATGCTTGACCACATCAGATCATTGTGTGTTTATAAAGAAATTTGCTGATAGTGATTTGATTATTCTCTTGCTTTATGTTGATGACATGTTGATTGTTGGCCATGATTCTAGCAAGATTGACAGGTTTAAAAAGGAGAGCTTAGCAAGTCCTTTGCAATGAAGAACTTGGGACCGGCTAGACAGATTCTTGGAATGAAAATCTCTCGGGACAGACAAAATGGAAAGCTGTGGTTATCTCAAGAAAAATATGTTGAAAAGGTGCTTGAGAGATTCAACATGAGCAAGGCAAAACCAGTCACTACTCCACTTGCAGGCCAATTTGCACTCAGTACCAATCAGTGTCCTACAAGTGAGAAAGATAAAGAAGAAATGAAGAAAGTGCCTTTAGCGGTTGGAAGTTTAATGTATGCTATGGTGTGCACAAGGCCAGACATTGCTCATGCAGTTGGAGTGGTCAGTCGGTTTCTCTCTAACCCCGGAAAATAACATTGGGCAGCAGTGCAGTGTAAGCAGGTCACTTTCGGGAAGCATTGAAGTGGATTGGATTCTCAGGTATCTCAGAGACACTTCAAGGGTATGCTGGTAATGGAAAGGTCATTTGGATGGGTATACAGATGCAGACGTGGCTGGTGATATTGATTCCCGAAGTGAACTTACCGTGATTGCTTTAGGAGTTAGCCTTCTGAATGTCGGGATGGATTCCCTTTCCGAGAATCATTGATTGGATTTTTCTCAGTAAGGTTTGAAACAATTCTATCGAACCAATTTCCACACATAGAAGATAAAAAAACAAAAGTATAATGAAACAAAATAAGACAGGAATCGACAATCGTTTCCAATAAAATAAGTAGATAACGGGCGAAGGATATTCATGATATTAGCTCTGAAACACAAAAAAATTCCCTATGACCTTTCATAGACTTCATGGTTTTCCAATTTTCCCGGCTCCCGCCTTAGACGGAGGCGGTTACCTTCATTTTAAGAACCGCCTGGATTTCGCTAGGAAACGCGGATCCTAGTAAGTGAACCGGGCGTACTACTTTCCATCCTCTCCCTTCCGGTCGAGCACTACGTTCCTTCTGTGGACCTTTCTTCTCTTATGAAATTGATAGTTAGATATAAAGATCCTTCCTAAATGCGGCCGTGATCTTATATACGATACCATTCGCCATGGATGTCCCTTTCTTGCTCGTCTCGTAGTAAGCTTCATCTTCATTCTGGCTTGTGAAAAGACTTCTTTCTTGGGGTTTGATTCGTAAATCCCAAGCCGGGGGAAGGAGTCATCCATGATCGAACTTAATACCAAAAACGGCCTACCTGCTTTCCTTTCGCCATCCGCCTTCTTCTTCTTCTTTTCTTTCTATCTTGCCTAAGCGCCGCCCTTCTTTTTCTCTAATTCGAAAGCGCGACCTTCTTCTTCTATAGGAAAAGCGAATAAGGAAAGCGAAGAACCTAATGGATCTAACTAATCCATTGTAGTTTCCTGTAAAGGATCTGTCACCGCTGCCAAATCCTCTAGGTTTCAACAGTATCTCGGGGGGCTCCTGCTTTCCTGTGTGTGTGTCTTCCTTCTGCCTCGTACTACACTTGGTTGTTCAGTGTCGATGCTCCTTGCTTGTATGCTGCCTGTGCTGTGTAAGTTGTGTGGCTGCCGAGGCTGCGCGTGTGGCGCGATGCGTTTTCCGATTCTGCTGCTGCCATTGCCCCGTATGGTTCGACGTCTGTCCCTGATCCGGTTGAGCCGATCGATCGCATTTCGGCTGACCCAATAACCAGGAATTATCGCTTCCTAGAGCCAAATCCCCCACGTCCGTAGGTGGAGGTCCTCCCGATTCCTCAGTAGCATCGGCTGGATGGAGAATCCTCCGCTTTTTAAAAAAATGAATTAAAAGCGATAGCACATGTTGGTGGGGAAAGAAGCCACAGCTGGGCTGGAACGGTCTCTAAGAATCAAGGTAGACGGGAACTTTTCCTTCGGAAGTAGGTCCAAAATGAGATGAGATCGGGAATTTCGAATGATATATTATCTATAGAGATCCGGTTGAATAATCCGGCAAGGCGGGCTCAAGACGATAAAGTAAAGAATGAGAATGTTTCAGCAATCTATTGTGTGTCACGACTACTCTACACTTAGTAAGGTTTTTCTGGCCTACTGTCGGCTGGATTCGGGGTACTCCTTTCCAGCTATCGGTATACTCTGCCCAAGGGCATTCTACTTAAATTAAATGAAAAAAAGCATAATCTTTCGTCTGGTCGAAACGAGCATTTATGAACAGGAAGATGCC
This sequence comes from Catharanthus roseus, assembly GCA_028651295.1. Lineage (NCBI taxonomy): Eukaryota > Viridiplantae > Streptophyta > Magnoliopsida > Gentianales > Apocynaceae > Catharanthus > Catharanthus roseus. The sequence continues at coordinate 970,662 of JAPQWS010000170.1, read as the reverse complement.
TATTGATGAGAAAGGTTTCCATTGTCTCCCAAGCCAGCTGTGAGCTTTGTGAGCCTAGGGATCAATCGATGGATAATGTAGCACTTACAGTGGCTGGAATTAACACTATATGCTTTCTATAGATACCCGGCCCCTGTCCGGAAGATTCTTTCTATGATGGAGAGGGTATACTATACTACGATTGCATCTATTCACCGAGAGTCCCAATCTATAGAGAGCGGAGCTACTCCTTCTTTAAGAAAAAGAGGTTCCCGAAACCAGGATGTTTAAGCTGCTTCGGGCGCGCCCGCTAATGTAATGTCTCAGCTTCGGAATGAGCTTGAAAGCCATGAGAGAGACATGATTCATACCCGGATCATCCAATCCTGTAAGATACCCCAGAGGGCTCAGAAAAAGGAAGAATCGAACCAGTAGGAGCAACAAAGTGTCATTCAGTAGTTCCCTTTCTGCGCTAAGAATTTGAAAATAACATTTCCATTTCGCATGTACCAAATTCTACTCGTTAAATCGAAATAAGGAAATCCCCTTTGAGCGAGTTGCGCGTGGAAATGCCAGATGAAAAATTCCAGCGATAAGGAAATTCTTTTTCAAGATTCCCGGAAGAGCATGTGTTGTAAATGTATGCGCGGAGGAGTCAATCTGAACTAGCATCCTTGCTTCTGTCCCCGTTACCCCTGATAGCTATGCCCCCGCCTCTCTTTTTGTCTCTGTGACTCGCTTCTCGAGTCTCGATCTCAAAAAGGTACTTGTATGAAAAAAATCGATATCTTTCAGGTGCTCCCGGCTCTGGAGCAGGCAGTTCTAGAGAACTGGATCAATGCATGTATTCATCCTAAAAAAATCCCGAAGGTCTAGTCTAGAAAAAAACCCGGATTTTGTTGGGTTAGTTTTTTTGTAGGAAAGGCGGTCACAGGAAGAAATGCCCTACCAATGAATAGATTAGTCTACTAATGTCAACAATCTCTTTCTTCATATACAATACCGTCCGCTTTGATATCCGAAACTAAAGATATGACACAATAAATCAAGATAGATATTCCCATGGTAGGAATAGGACAGTTGCACTAAGGAAGAGAGCTAGGGATTTGAAAAAGGATTTCTACAGAGTTATATAGCTGGGGCTTTTCATTTTCATTTGAATAAGATCCAATCTATAAGAGTTCAGTTCGCCTTTCCGTGCCTGAATCTTCAGGTGAGGCGAGGGCATGCCCCTGGCCTTTATTTGCACTTTATCTCGATTCCTCTCTTTCTAAAACTCTTTCTTTCCACCCCACTGCTCAGCCCCCTCCAAACTATGGCATCAAGGTGGGAAACCCCAAGGGGCGGGCCTCAACCGATCTACTGATAAGGTAAGGGGAAAGACAACTGAATAAATAGGTCTATCCTATAAAGACGGGCTAGAGTAAACGCCAAGCGCTGGCCCATTAAGATTAAGGAAAGAATTTCACCTGCCACGCAGTCGTTGGATAACGAGGCCTATCTTGGTTCGAAGTATCGATGACGCATTCCCGTCGGGCCTTAGTTAGGCTGTATACCACGATATCATCGAGGTAAACAAGAACGAAAGAGTCAATATAGGTCCGCCAAATTACAGAAAGTGGCAGGAGCATTGGCTGAAGTAGGTCTAGTGACTGTAGTCTTACCTGACCTTTCCATACCTCTATCTCCGTTTCGTACTTTCCTAAGAAAAACTATCTTGATCTCGGTAGGGCAAGGCTGGTCTAGGGGCTGACCTGAGCTACAACAAAAGAACAAAAGAAGAATTTGAAACAAAGAGTTCCCACTTGATAGACGGATTTTTTTAGCCTTTGAATCGTAATTAAAAGATGAGCAGCTTTGAACTGGAGAAGATCCTATAATAAAAAAAGTTCTCCAACTGCTTGGCTTGGCACTCCAACTGCAAGTATCCCACTGGCTGAAACAGAATTCAAACTACCTGAAAGTAGCAATTACACGGACTCCGACAATGGGAATCTCCGGTATGGGGAAGATACAGCAGAGCTGGGGAAAGCAAATAGGTAGGCAAACAACTAGATCAGGGAATTCCTTTTAACTCAAATCTTAAATTCTTTCTCCTCTTTTTAAGAAGTAGCTGCTACTGTGATCATATCTGCTGTTCGCATATCAGCTCAAGCAAGCCTGACTAGTCTCATCGACTACTCAAAACTCAACTCATACACAGGTAATCGGTCCTACTTGAATAGGCGCTGTACCGGCAGCGAACTCTAAGGTTTGGCTTTTTATTTACTTTCTTTAGTCAATGTCGCATTGCCTTAATGGTATACATCTTCTAGTCGGCAGGGCGCAGATCTATGAATAGGAGCTGTTGGACGGGTATTTGAGTTATTAGCAAAAACCCCGTATCTACCGGACCTAAATTATCAACAGGCTCTTCAAGCACGTTGATAATTCGTCCCAGACTCACTCCGTCTAATGGGCCTAGCAACTGCGGTTTCGCCTTCAAGCAGCTGGGAGACGAGACATCTATTCTGTTTACCCGATATCATTCCTTTCTACCTTCTCAAAGCCTCGGAACTCCAAATCTCAGAAATAAATACCCCATTAAGTAGAGGAGTCAACGGCACGCACACGCAGGAAAGGCGGTCTTTCGGTTCATTGGTCTGGTTTTTCGCTTGTACGTACATCGGCTTGTTGGTGCTTGGAATAAGAACCTGCCCTAGGCCCTCAATTTGTAGCTTGGTTAAGTTCTTTCGTTAGGTGAATGAGGAGTTACAGGCGGACATGGGAACATGCGGTATGTCAATCAGCTGTTGGGGCTCTAGCGGCGCACGCGGTACATGTAGCTCTTTGAATAAAAGCTGTTGGTATACTGGCCGGCTAATAGAACAGTATGGGAAAGAGGAGTAGACAATCTGGGAGGTACAGGCCCGGCACAATAAATAGGCGGAGTAGAAGCAGCAGTTGCGGGTTCAGGTGCGGCTAAATCAATAGGACCGTCTGGGGTTGGCGGAGTTGGTAGGAAGCACGGTTGGCGATAAGCTGGTACTGGTTTCATTCTTTCTGTTCAATAAATATCTCTTCCCGGAATTGGTAAATCAAATAGACTAACAATGTAGGCACACGTTGGCACAGTTCTGTAAATATAAATAAGAGATGTCTCATCCGGTTGATCTGTCGCAATCACTCTTTCTCTCGACCTTTGCTTCTTAATTAGAAGACCTTGAAAGGGGCGAAAGAGACGTTCTTCTAGCTAGATTTTGAGGATATCTATAGGGTATCGGCTTAGGGCGGACCTTAGTCTTTCTCTAGCTCTGAAGGTGATGACTCAGCTACGGTAAGAAGTACGATGCTTTTAGCCAATTAGAACTCTTAGCGAGAGCGTTAAGCATAAGGGAAAAGGTAGCTGTAGTTAGGCTTACTAGCCCCCACACCCCGAAAAAGATTGTAGGCGTCGCTCTCTTTCGAACATGATAATAGCAAACTCTTTCAATCAAGGTGGTGATTTGGCTTAGAAAAGACATATTTATTCGATTTAATCTTTTGAAGTCTAGAGCTCGTTGGAACGATGCTTTCATTCCTTCAATCTATAGAAAGAAAGTCAACTTCAGATAATAAAGTAAAGCCCGGGGAGAATAAAATAAGTCTTTTAACCCTGGGATCAGACCACTATTTGGTACACTGGACCATGTTGGTTTCCAAGAGATACCCTGATAAACGGGTACCCCCCGGTACATATCGGAGAAAGAATTCTCTTGCGCAACGGCAGGCTTGAACTAACATTGGAACCCATCGCCGTGAAGAATATAATTTTATATAGCATAGCCCCTGTCCTTACTTGAACTCTCAAAACAACTTGACTTGTTGTTGACGAAACCAAAGAACAGTGCTTTCGTCCCTAGAATAGTCTACTTGGGTCTAGGATCTCTGGTCTTGAAGATCGTCTTCTTAGCTTAGAGGAATCGAAAGCGCCACTCATAGAAGCCCGACAGTGAGCATCCTCCCTTTTCTCCCGATAATTGGAAGCAGAAGTTGATTCCACAATAGTTTCCCTCATAGGTCGAGTACTTCTATTTTCGTCGAGTAACTACTGCTCTCGTTTGCGTCAAAAGTACTCTCGTTGCATTTTCCTTACGGCTTAGCCATATATTCAACTTAGTTCTGCCACTGGCTTGCTATCTGCGGTCTGCCGTGAGTCTTCGATCGGTCTATCGAGTGTAATGGTCTATCCGATATAAACGAATGGCTCTTCCACCCCCACCACCCTATGAGTAGGAGTTGTCCATGGGATGGACTACGAAGTGGATCGATAGACGACTGGATAGTTGATAGAGTGAATAAGTGATAGAGGGAGGGTATGAACCGAAGGCATTCTTAAGCAAAGCACGAATGAAACGGAAAAAAGAGGGAATTCCGTCCTAAAGGAAAGGTGCGTAGGGGAAGAGCTCTTGCGAACGCTACTCCCACTCGCTAAACAAATGCTCTATATCTAGCTATCTGAAAGCGGCGTGACAGGCTAGCTACGCCGGCATACGCAGGAATGAAATCGATCGATAATTGCACCTTTGCCGCTAAAGCTTTCTAGTTCCCCCGACACGAAAATGGATTCTCTCACAGCTTTTCTTTACCCGATTTAGATTTTGTTGTGCGTCTCGAAAAAGGCGACGATCTCGTCTTGACTGCACTCGCTCGTAATCTGCAGCTAAGTAGAGAACTAGCTGACTGTAGCTAACAAGATGTCGCATTCTATATGCAACCTCTTCTTGCAGCGGATATGCGACAGCAGAGAAGGGAATCGCTATCGTCTTTCTAATCTTTCTAAAGGAATGACGGGATATTCCTTCAAATGGAAAGCCTTCTTACGCCTTATTAGCGAGAGTTTTAGGGGGATCTGGTCGAAAGACCGGCCGGCGCCCACCCGACTAGAGGGACTGAGAAATTAATAGAGTACAAAACTTATCTTCAAGCTTTACCTTATTCCCGATCGCTCGGAGGGCGATCGCGGGGTCACCGAATGAAGTCCTCCGTTTCTTTCGAGAGGTGCCGACCCGCAGCGAGGCGTAGATGACTAAGTGACATATAGAATATGGCAACGACAACAGAGCATGTCGTAGAAGGAGATAACGAGGTGGAGCCAACGACCCACTAAGACTAACCTATCTACAACTACATCCCCGAGCGGCGATCAAACGGGAGCGTGAATGCGAGATGCCGGCGGAATGATCGGCCGGACAGAGGCTAGGGCTGCTTCCTTCCCAACGCGTCCTTCCTTGTGTGTCGGAGATATAAAGCGAGTGCACCGGAAAAGAAGGGGAACTGGGTCGATCTATTCTATGGCGAAGCTAAAAAAAAGAGAAGAAAAATATTAAATAAAAATGAAGTAGAAGAACCTAGATTCCAAATGAACAAATTCAAAGGATCTTTCGGATTCTCGAAGAATGAGGGGCAAAGATCTCTTGTTCTTAGTATAAGATCGTGATCTTTCATATCGACTGGCTGAAATGCCACCACGGGGTTAAAGGAATTTGGATTTGATTCGGTTGGCTCATTCCCAGAATCAATCTCTGCTATTTCCGCAACTGGGGGAGAGTCATCCTCCTCTACATCTTCATCCAGTTCTTCTGGTTGACCTTCTTTTGGACCACCGTGGTAGCACATAGTTTACTGCCACATTTGGTGGAATATTTCTAAACTGAAGGACCAC